>JAIOJX010000026.1:48532675-48732855 GCA_022376925.1 Tragulus kanchil
CCAGAGCACTGGCTTGTAGTTGGGCACACTGGTCCAACCACTGCTCGGCATGGGGGATCTTCCCTGAGCAGGGTTGGAATCAGTGCCCCTTGCACTGCAAGGCAGACTCTCTACCCACTGAACCAACAAGGAAGCCCTCATTAGGTTTTTTTTTTTTTTAAAGATTTATTTATTTATTTTGGTGGGGGTGGGGAGGGTGGGGAACAGGTGGGCCACTTCTGTTGGTCTTTCATTTGTCCATTTTCATCCATCTTTGTTCTTTGGCCCATGTGGGCCTCCCATCGCAGTGGCCTCTGTTATCACAGAGCACCAACTCTGGGCGCATGCGCTCCAGAGCTCCGGCTCGGTAATTGGACACATCGGTCCAGCCGCTCCGCAGCACTTGGGATCTTCCCAGGCCAGGGATCGAACCGGCGCCCCTTGCACTGCAAGGCGGTGTCCTTACCCACTGGACCACCAGAGAAGCCCTCATTAGTTTTTAATTGGTGAATTTCTCACAGTTCAGAATCAATTTTGGTATTATTGGTCTTTATAAATATCAGCTTTCAGCTTTTTTGCTTTTGAAAATTTTGTTGCCGTGTTCCTGTTTGTTTCTGTGTAAGAGGTAAAACATTTTTAAGTCATTGATTTATGTATATACATATATATGAAGGTACATATTTTAAAATCAATATTTGGTGAATTCCATGGTGGTCCAGTGGATAGGACTCTGCTTTCTCTGCCGAAGCCTCAGGTTCCCCTAGTTGGAGGAACTAATAAGACCACACAAGCCACATAGTGTAGCCAAAAAAAAGTCCATACCTGATAAATCAGGGAAGGAGAGGGAAGTAGTGGTAAGTAGGAAGTAAGGGCCATAGAGCTAGAGTGAGACTACTGATGGTTCCACCTGACTCCTTGTGGATTTCCTTTGGGGCCAGGGGCCAGGTGGGGAGAAGTTGTTGCTTAGCCTTCGGGAGCTTTTTTTTTTTGTCTGTCTCCACATTTCCTCAGGTTTTTAGCTAAAGAAATCTTCTGAATGTAATTATTTTAATAAAATGTATCTTAAGTATATTTTTTAAACTTTCTCAGTTAATGTATTTTTTTGAACTTTTAAAATATAGACTAACCAGAAAACTTGAAGAAAGGAGAGAGGAGAAAAGGAAAGAGGAAGAACAGGTAAATTCATGTGCCTAGCTTTTGTTTTTCTCTTTCCTTAATGGACGGAACGTTTGATTCCCTATTTAGTTTGGCACACCTGGGATGGCTTCCTGGTCATATAGTTCACCGTTGCAGCACAGTGAGAGGAATTACCAGAGGAATTACACTCCTGTGTTCTTTTTGTAAATCGCTAGGGATAAATTGGACCATCTTTTCTCCCTCTGCAATGAGTCTTTTACATTAATAATAAAAGGACTTGAACTAAAATTGGTTTGCAGATCAAAACTTTAGTTCCCTTTAGTAAAAAAGAAAGGTAGACATTTTCTGAAAATTTCTTCTGGTGAAAAAATTCTTGCTGCATTCTAGTGCACCATTTATATGTGCACCTGAACTTCCTCATCCCTTTGGGGTTCTAATAAAGATTATTATGTTTTCAAGCCAAATAAATGAGGACTTTGTTATTTGTGAAGGGTCAGCAACCTGTAATTCTTTTTTTCTGTTTTTTTTTTTTTTCAAATTACATTGACCATATCATAATCTTTACAGAACTGCTTTACAGGCTTATAAATTGATAGACATTTGGCCATTAACCCATGCTGTTAATACACTCTACTAGATCCGTACATTTTGTGAAGTTCTGTTCTTTAGTTGCAGTTAGCTTTCTCTTCATACAAAATAATATTAGGGAGGAGTATTAAATTTTGTTTTCAGCTCATAAAGCTTACCTTTTCTTTAATTCAGAGAGAGATTAAGAAGGAAATTGAGAGGAGGAAAACTGGAAAAGAAATGTTGGATTATAAAAGAAAGCAAGAAGAAGAATTAACAAAAAGAATGTTAGAGGAAAGAAACAGAGAAAAGGCAGAAGACAGGGCAGCCCGAGAGCGGATAAAACAGCAGATTGCACTGGTGAGTACTAAGTTTATTTTTAATGCTTGATTCTGGAACATTAATGAAATTGTTTTTCCTGGCACAGTGGTTTTGGTTTACTACCAGGCAGGGTGCACGGAGATAGTAGGGTTTTTTTTTTTTTTTTTTAATGCTGTTTTTTATTTTATTTTATGTTTGGCTCTTCTGGGTTTTCACTGCTGCCGCATGCTCTTCTCTAGTTGCAGGGAGTTGGGGGCTACTCTCTGGTTGAGGTGAGCAGGCTTCCTGTTGCAGTGACTTCTGTTGTGGAACTTGGGCTCTAGGGCACACGGGCTTCAGTAGTTGAGGCTCTGAGGCTCTAGAACACAGTCTCCACAGCTGTGGCTCACGGGCTCAGGTGCTCCGCAGCATGTGGGATCCTCCCAGCTCAGGTTAGCAGGCGAACTCTTTACCACTGAGCTACCAGGGAAGCCCCAGATAGTAGGTATTAGTGACTAAGTACTAATTCTTAGTTTTCTTTCACAAAAGTTGTATATTGAGTTAAAATACAGATAAGATTAAAACTGAAGTAATTTTTTTAAACTTTTTTTTTTTTTGGCCATTTCTATTGGTCTTTCATCTATTTATCTTTGTTCTTTGGCCAGTGTGGACCTCCCATTGCATTGGCCTCTCTTGCTGCAGAGCACTGGCTCTCGGGCACATGCGCTCTAGAGCTCCAGCTTGGTAGTTGGACACATCGATCCAGCCGCTCTGTGGCACGTGGGATCTTCCCAGGCCAGGGATCGAACTGGCGCCCCCTGCACTGCAAGGCGGTGTCCTCATCCATGGACCACCGCTGTTAATACACTCTACTAGATCCGTACATTTTGTGAAGTTCTATTCTTTAGTTGCAGTTAGCTTTCTCTTCATACAAAATAATATTAGGGAGGAGTATTAAATTTTGTTTTCAGCTCATAAAGCTTACCTTTTCTTTAATTCAGAGAGAGATTAAGAAGGAAATTGAGAGGAGGAAAACTGGAAAAGAAATGTTGGATTATAAAAGAAAGCAAGAAGAAGAATTAACAAAAAGAATGTTAGAGGAAAGAAACAGAGAAAAGGCAGAAGACAGGGCAGCCCGAGAGCGGATAAAACAGCAGATTGCACTGGTGAGTACTAAGTTTATTTTTAATGCTTGATTCTGGAACATTAATGAAATTGTTTTTCCTGGCACAGTGGTTTTGGTTTACTACCAGGCAGGGTGCACGGAGATAGTAGGGTTTTTTTTTTTTTTTTTTAATGCTGTTTTTTATTTTATTTTATGTTTGGCTCTTCTGGGTTTTCACTGCTGCCGCATGCTCTTCTCTAGTTGCAGGGAGTTGGGGGCTACTCTCTGGTTGAGGTGAGCAGGCTTCCTGTTGCAGTGACTTCTGTTGTGGAACTTGGGCTCTAGGGCACACGGGCTTCAGTAGTTGAGGCTCTGAGGCTCTAGAACACAGTCTCCACAGCTGTGGCTCACGGGCTCAGGTGCTCCGCAGCATGTGGGATCCTCCCAGCTCAGGTTAGCAGGCGAACTCTTTACCACTGAGCTACCAGGGAAGCCCCAGATAGTAGGTATTAGTGACTAAGTACTAATTCTTAGTTTTCTTTCACAAAAGTTGTATATTGAGTTAAAATACAGATAAGATTAAAACTGAAGTAATTTTTTTAAACTTTTTTTTTTTTTGGCCATTTCTATTGGTCTTTCATCTATTTATCTTTGTTCTTTGGCCAGTGTGGACCTCCCATTGCATTGGCCTCTCTTGCTGCAGAGCACTGGCTCTCGGGCACATGCGCTCTAGAGCTCCAGCTTGGTAGTTGGACACATCGATCCAGCCGCTCTGTGGCACGTGGGATCTTCCCAGGCCAGGGATCGAACTGGCGCCCCCTGCACTGCAAGGCGGTGTCCTCATCCACTGGACCACCAGTGAAGCCCTGAAGTAATTTTTTGAAGTAATTTTTCTCCATGTTATAAGTTTCATCAGTAGTCTTTAAAAGATAGTTACCAAGAGAAGTTAAGAATCTGCTCCCTGGCAGTCTCTTCTAATCATAAGCATTCTTTTTTAGGAAATTCAAAGGATTTAGACACAACAAGGTTAGGATGATTTTGCAAGTTGATTTTAGAATTAAGCAGTTGTGATACATATGAAAACTGCCATACTTAATATTGTTCATGTATTTATTCAGTAAATGCTTGTTGATTATCTACTATGTGCCAGACCTTGTTCCAGGCTTGAGAAATGGAGTAGTGATCAAAATCAGGTCTGTGTTTGTTTAACAATAATGCTGGTCCCTGACAATTGATGAAACTAAGAACTACCAGATCCAGAGTGATGAAGTTCATGTTTGGTCTTAAGGAATTCATGCATGATTGTGTTCCATATGTTTGGAAATGTGTTAACTAAATTTTTCTGGTAGTGAAAGATAATTAATATTTGACAACTATTTTCAAGGATCGTGCCGAGAGAGCCGCTCGCTTTGCAAAGACAAAGGAAGAAGCAGAAGCTGCTAAAGCTGCTGCCCTGCTGTCCAAACAGGCCGAGATGGCAGCCAAGAGAGAGTCTTCCACAAAAGAAAGAAGGTACTTTAATTTCCAGCTAAAGTGTATGTGTGTACATGACAGCTAAGGAGAAAAGCAGTTGTTTAACACTGCTTAACAGTGGGCTGCTGTTTAACACTGTTTAACACTGATGTATGCTGTGACTTAATAAATAGTTATAGAGGAATATCCTCATCAGTTAGGCAGCTGTCATTGAATGTGAATGTACAACCTTACGGTAGGTACTAAATACATGACATTTAAAAGAAAACTGAAGAAATCCCTTTCAAAAGACAGAAAGCACGTTCATCAGAACAATCATAGTGATGATCTCACAGAGGATGAGATGGTTGGATGGCATCACCGACTCAATGGATGTGAGTTTGAGCAAGCTCCAGGAGATAGTGGAGGACAGGGAAGCCTGGTGTGCTGCCGTGCATGGGGTTGGAAAGTTTTGCACGACTTAGCAACTGAACAGCAACGTGTGCTGGAATTCTTCAGTTGTGAGACTGTCGCATCAAACAGGATTAAGCAAAAGAGGGAATCTTTTGGCTCTGCAGCAGGAAGTTACGGTGATAGATTTGATTAGGCATTTCTAGATCCAGGGATCTAAAGGATATCACTAGATCTTTTCTGTATCTCCTGGTTTCTGTTTTAGGTTTATTTTTACAGAAATTCTTTAGATAGTGGCAGGAGAGCCTAGGGCCTCCTGGCACCTTCTTGATCTTGAGCTTCTGAACCTAGAGAGGAAAGAAGTAAATTCTCATTCACTGAGAATTCTGATTGGCCCTGCTTCGGTCATATGGCCATCTCAGTACCAATCGTTGTGTCCACTTGTATGGGCTAGCTAACATGCCCACCCCTGTGGTAAAGGGGATAGGATGAATATTAGTGATAATCATACCGGGATAAATGACATATTGGAGGGAAAAGTCAGTTCCCCAAACAAAAATATGTTGCAAAGACAAAAATTCAGATTTCCAGTCCATACTGCTATTAGGGTTACTGTTAATGCTTATTTTCTTCTCTTTACTTTTTCTGTATTTTCCATATTGGAAAATTAACAAGCAATTTATAATCAGAAAAATTACTTTTTTTAAAAACATATTTGTTTCTTTATTTTGGGCTGTGATGGGTCCTCATTGCTGCAGGTGGGCTTTCTAGCTGCAGTGAGCAGGAGCCGCTTTCTGGTTGCGGTGAGCGGGCTCTCAGTGCAGTGGCTTCTCTCGTTGCAGAGCCTGGACTCCAGGGCACAGGCTTGAGTAGATGTGCGGCTACCCTGAGTAGATGGCTTAGCTGCCCTGAGGCATTTGGGATCTTCCAGGAATCAAACCCATGGTCCCTACCTTAGTGGGCAGATTCTTAACCACTGAACCACTAGCGAAGCCCAGAAATATTACTTTGAAAACTGTTTTCCAAAAATAATCAAATACTTAAGAATGTATTTGACAGAAAGCACGTTATCAGAACAATGGATCACAGAGGATGAGATGGTTGGATGGCATCACCGACTCAATGGATGTGAGTTTGAGCAAGCTCCAGGAGATAGTGGAGGACAGGGAAGCCTGGTGTGCTGCCGTGCATGGGGTTGGAAAGTTTTGCACGACTTAGCAACTGAACAGCAACGTGTGCTGGAATTCTTCAGTTGTGAGACTGTCGCATCAAACAGGATTAAGCAAAAGAGGGAATCTTTTGGCTCTGCAGCAGGAAGTTACGGTGATAGATTTGATTAGGCATTTCTAGATCCAGGGATCTAAAGGATATCACTAGATCTTTTCTGTATCTCCTGGTTTCTGTTTTAGGTTTATTTTTACAGAAATTCTTTAGATAGTGGCAGGAGAGCCTAGGGCCTCCTGGCACCTTCTTGATCTTGAGCTTCTGAACCTAGAGAGGAAAGAAGTAAATTCTCATTCACTGAGAATTCTGATTGGCCCTGCTTCGGTCATATGGCCATCTCAGTACCAATCGTTGTGTCCACTTGTATGGGCTAGCTAACATGCCCACCCCTGTGGTAAAGGGGATAGGATGAATATTAGTGATAATCATACCGGGATAAATGACATATTGGAGGGAAAAGTCAGTTCCCCAAACAAAAATATGTTGCAAAGACAAAAATTCAGATTTCCAGTCCATACTGCTATTAGGGTTACTGTTAATGCTTATTTTCTTCTCTTTACTTTTTCTGTATTTTCCATATTGGAAAATTAACAAGCAATTTATAATCAGAAAAATTACTTTTTTTAAAAACATATTTGTTTCTTTATTTTGGGCTGTGATGGGTCCTCATTGCTGCAGGTGGGCTTTCTAGCTGCAGTGAGCAGGAGCCGCTTTCTGGTTGCGGTGAGCGGGCTCTCAGTGCAGTGGCTTCTCTCGTTGCAGAGCCTGGACTCCAGGGCACAGGCTTGAGTAGATGTGCGGCTACCCTGAGTAGATGGCTTAGCTGCCCTGAGGCATTTGGGATCTTCCAGGAATCAAACCCATGGTCCCTACCTTAGTGGGCAGATTCTTAACCACTGAACCACTAGCGAAGCCCAGAAATATTACTTTTTGAAAACTGTTTTCCAAAAATAATCAAATACTTAAGAATGTATTTAACAGAAGTGTAAAACGTATACACTGAAAACTAAAAAACATTATTGAAATAAGACCTAATTAAATACATGGAAAGATACTTTGTTTTTGTCTATCAAAAGACTGTATTGTTAACAGCAGTAATCCCCAAGCTGATTTACTGATTCATCACAGTATCAGAATCCCAGCTGTTGTTTTTTTTTTTTTTTTGCTAAAGTTGTTGCAAGTATCTGATTCTAAAATTTGTATGGAAATACAAAGGACCCAGAAGAGTCAAAAAATCTGGAAAAAGAACGAAATTCTCAGACTTTGATTTTAAAACTTAACTACAAAGGTACATTAACCAAGACATTGTCGTGATGTTATAAGGATGGACATATGGTATACCTAGTTTATTGTGCTAATGCTTTACGGCAGTTTTTTACAAATTAAGTTTCGTGGCAAACCTTTGTTGTCAGTTGATGATTTTGCATTTTCTAGACACGTGATAGTGCACACTTACAAACTGCAGTCTAGTATAAACGTAGCTTTTATGTGCACTGGGAAACCAGAAATTCCATGTGACTCACTTTACTGTGATAACTGCTTTCTTGTTGTGGTGTGGAATCAAACCCCCAGTATCTCTGAGGTATGTCTGCAAGAGGAATTGAGTCTCTAGAAATAAACCTATGTGTTTATGATTTGTTGATTTTTGAAAAGGGTACGAAGACAATTCAGTGATCTCTTAAACACATGCTGCTTGGGCAAGTGGATAGCCACATGCAAAATAATACATTTGGACCATTATCTCACACTATATGGATCATCTACGTACGAGTGAAAATTAGAAAAGTGTGAACTCTTTTTTTTTAATGTAGTTATTCGTTTTATGGCTGTGCTGGGTGTTCATTGCTGTGTGAGGGCTCTTCTCTAGTTGTGGAGAGCAGGCTTCTCAGTGTAGTGGCTTCTCTTGTTGCAGAGGAAGGGCTCTAGTGTTCATGGGCTTCAGTAGATGGCTTAGCTGCCCTGAGGCATTTGGGATCTTCCAGGAATCAAACCCATGGTCCCTACCTTAGTGGGCAGATTCTTAACCACTGAACCACTAGCGAAGCCCAGAAATATTACTTTTTGAAAACTGTTTTCCAAAAATAATCAAATACTTAAGAATGTATTTAACAGAAGTGTAAACGTATACACTGAAAACTAAAAACATTATTGAAATAAGACCTAATTAAATACATGGAAAGATACTTTGTTTTTGTCTATCAAAAGACTGTATTGTTAACAGCAGTAATCCCCAAGCTGATTTACTGATTCATCACAGTATCAGAATCCCAGCTGTTGTTTTTTTTTTTTTTTGCTAAAGTTGTTGCAAGTATCTGATTCTAAAATTTGTATGGAAATACAAAGGACCCAGAAGAGTCAAAAAATCTGGAAAAGAACGAAATTCTCAGACTTTGATTTTAAAACTTAACTACAAAGGTACATTAACCAAGACATTGTCGTGATGTTATAAGGATGGACATATGGTATACCTAGTTTATTGTGCTAATGCTTTACGGCAGTTTTTTACAAATTAAGTTTCGTGGCAAACCTTTGTTGTCAGTTGATGATTTTGCATTTTCTAGACACGTGATAGTGCACACTTACAAACTGCAGTCTAGTATAAACGTAGCTTTTATGTGCACTGGGAAACCAGAAATTCCATGTGACTCACTTTACTGTGATAACTGCTTTCTTGTTGTGGTGTGGAATCAAACCCCCAGTATCTCTGAGGTATGTCTGCAAGAGGAATTGAGTCTCTAGAAATAAACCTATGTGTTTATGATTTGTTGATTTTTGGAAATGGTACGAAGACAAGTCAGTGATCTCTTAAACACATGCTGCTTGGGCAAGTGGATAGCCACATGCAAAATAATACATTTGGACCATTATCTCACACTATATGGATCATCTACGTACGAGTGAAAATTAGAAAAGTGTGAACTCTTTTTTTTTAATGTAGTTATTCGTTTTATGGCTGTGCTGGGTGTTCATTGCTGTGTGAGGGCTCTTCTCTAGTTGTGGAGAGCAGGCTTCTCAGTGTAGTGGCTTCTCTTGTTGCAGAGGAAGGGCTCTAGTGTTCATGGGCTTCAGTAGTTGCGGCACATGGGCTCAATAGTTGGCAGCTCCGAGGCTCTAGAGCACTGGTTCAACAGTCGTGGCACCTGGGCTTTGTTGCTCAGCAGCATGTGGAATCTTCCCGGATCAGGGATTGAACCCGTGTCTCCTGCATTGGCAGGCGAATTTTTTACCACTGAGCTACCAAGAAAGCCAAGTGTGAACTCTTGTGGGGAACAGATGAGGACATCTTGTGATTGATTCTCAGACATGATGCCACAAGCACAGATGACAAAAGGAAGCAATGGATAGGTGGGACTTTATGCTTCACAAGGTATCAAGAAAGTGAAAAGACAACCCTCAAAATTGGAGAGACTTCCCTGGAGGTCCAGTAGTCAGCCCTGCATGCTTCCACTACAGGGGGCCTAGATTCCATCCCTGGTTAGGAAACTGTGATCCCACATGCCTTGTGGGATGCAGTCAAAAATAATAACTAGACACAACATTTCTAAACCATATATATGATAAGGGACTTGTAACTTAAATATAAAAAGAAGTCTTAAAGAAGCCAACAACAGAAAGCAAACAACCCAGTTTGAATATGGGGTAAGGATATAGATAGACATTTTTCCGAGGAAGACATACAGATGGTCAGTAAACCTATGAAAAAATGCTCCACATAATTTTTTTTAAAACTTTTATTTTACTTTTAACTTTTACAGAGTTTTGTTGTTTAGATATGTATGTTCCTAGATTAGTCATATATATATCCCCCCATCCCACCCCTCCAGACCGTCACACAGCACCCCTTCAGGATCCCCTTTTCTCACAGAATGCTTCACATTATTAGTCATTAGGAAAATCAAATCAAAAGCACACCTTCAAGGATGCCTAAATTTAAAGTGACCCCCAAGTCTTGACAAGGATGTGGAGAATCTGGAAACTTCCTGCCTTGCCAGTGGGATTATAAACCACTTTGGCAAAACAACTGGGCAGTTCCTCAAAATGCTAAGCAATTCTACTCTTTTTTCTTTTTTTTGTAGTTTTGTACCTTTTTTTTTTTTTTTTTTTAGTTTTGTACCTTTTTACTTTATTTATTTAAATTTATTTTTGGTTATTCTGGGTTTTCACTGCTGCCACAGGCTCTTCTCTAGTTGCAGGGAGTGGGGGCTACTCTCTAGTTCAGGTGAGCAGGCTTCTAGTTGCAGTGGTTTCTCTTGTTGTGAAACTTGGACTCTAGGGCTCATGGGCTCAATAGTTGTGGCTCTGAGCCTCTAGAGCACAGATCAGTAGTTTTGGCTCACGGGCTTAGTTGCTCCGCGGCATGTGGGATCTTCCTGGATCAGGGATTGAACTTGTGTCTCCTGCATTGGCAGGCAAACTCTTTACCATTGAGCTACCAGGGAAGCCCCAATTCTGCTCTTAAATGTATATCCAAGAGAGTGGAAAATCATGTCCACACAAGAACCTGTACATGAGTATTCATAGCAGTGTTCTTCACAATAGCCAAAATGTGCATCAAATGAAGAATGGATCAGCATAATATAGTGTATCCCATACTGTATATTCAGCAAAAAACATTGAGGAGGGGGCTGACATATGCCGCAACATCAAAGAACCTGAAAAACAGTCCTGTATGAAAGAAGCCTGTGACCAGGAAGTCACACATTGTGTGGTTCCATTACATGAAATGCCAGAAACAGACAAAGACAGAAAGTGTATGAGTGGTGGCCAGGGGCAGGGAGAGGGTAGAATGGGGAGTAACTGCTAATGGGCCTGGTTTCCTTTTGGGGTGATGAGAATATTCTGGAATTAGTAATGATGGTTGGACAGCTCTGACTATATTGAGAACCACTTAATTGTACATTTTAAGTTTTAAAAGGATGAATTTTATGTAAATTAGATCTCAAAATAACTGTTGTTAAAAATAATAAATGAGATTTGACAGTAAAAAAATTTTTTTTTCTAATTAGAGAAATATTTGACATACATCACTGCGTAAGTTTAAAAATACAGCATGATGGTTAGATTTACGTGTATTTTTAAATGATTCACACAGTATGTTCAGCTAGCCTCCATCCTCTCATATACAGTTGGCCTTTTTTTTTTTTATCTTTTTTTTGGGGGGGTGGGGTGGGGAGGGAGGGGAATGGGCGGGCCACTTCTGTTGGTCTTTCATTTATCTATTTTCATCCGTCTTTGTTCTTTGGCTCCTGTGGGTCTGTCATCGCGGTGGCCTGTGTCGTCGCAGAGCTCCGGCTCGGTAATTGGACACATTGGTCCAGCCGCTGCACGGCACGTGGGATCTTCCCAGGCCAGGGATCGAACTGGTGCCCCTTGCACTGCAAGGCGGTGTCCTTACCCACTGGACCACCAGGGGAAGCCCTACAGTTGGCCTTTGAACAGTGTAAGAGTTGGGGTTGAGGTGCCAGAGATCCATGTAGTCAGAAATCCATGTGTAACTTTGGACCCTCCATGTCTGGGGTCCCAAATCTATGAATAGCGCAGTACTGTACTGTTTATTTATTGCAAAAAAAGCCTACCTATACGTGGACCCATGCAGTTCAGATCCCTGTTGTTCAAGGGCCAAATGGAGATACAATAAAAAGAAAAAAACACCTCTTTCCTTGTTGAGAACTCTTAGAATTTGCTCTCAACGACTTTCCTGTGTAGCATACAGCAGCGTTAGTTCGTTTCGTCACCCTGTTGTACATTATACATTACGTCCCTAGTACTTCCTTACCTTAAACTGGAAGAGTGTATCTTTTGACCACCTTCCTCCACTTCCCTCTCCCTCTCCATAAAATCCTGTTTTCATTACACAGTGACACTTCCGTTTTTCTCCTAGTTTTTTTTTTTTTTTTCAAGAGGGTATTAAATCTTTTATTGATTACACATGATATTGGATGATACACAAGCTTCATTCCCATCTATAACTTTATCTGGTACCGTAATTCAATTTAGATATATTGCATAGGATGTGCCAACAATCATTAATAACCAAAAGGAAAAAAATATCCATGACTTGGCATGGGTGACCTTTTACTGGTGAACCCCAGGTCACAACACAGTAACTGTCAGTTCAGCTACACCAAGCTTCTCAAGACAGCAGCTTCTCCACCGGAGCAGATTGTAAAGAAATTTCAAAATGGAACCTGGCATCACCCTGAAGGAATTCTAACATCACACTATTTGGGTTGTTTACCAAAGTGGTTTCAGAGTAGACTAACTTTACACAGCACATTAAAAAAAAAACAAAAAAGACACATTTATTCAGCGTCATGATCAGACTATTATATTTAGCAATCAACAGCATGGGTGCAAAAAAAAAAAAAAAATCTACATTAAACCCTTTGTTGGAATGCTTTACACTTTCCACAGAACAGAATCTAAAATAACCTGTTATACAATTAGTCACAAGTACAGTCCTCGAGTTTTTTGCCCATACACAAGAGTATTGTCTAAAACATGTCTTCTTTGTAGCAGCTAGGCCCTGCCACCACTGTGCTTGGCTGAGTTCACAAATCTGTTGTAACCTGTAGCTTCCCTGTCACTTCTCTGGCTCTCCTCTCCTGCTAAGCTTTGTTTCCTGGCAGTAATTAAAACCTCCTGCCACTGCCACAGCTACTGCTGCTGCTGGAACCACCATAGCCACCTTGGTTTCGTGGTTAGCAAAGTATTGGCCTCCACCACCATAGGGGCCAGAACTTCTGCCTCCAAAATTTCCACCTTTCATGGGTCCAAAATTTGAAGATTGATTGTTGTAATTGCCAAAATCATTGTAGCTTCCGCCACCTCCAAAATTGCTTCCATCATTACCAAATCCATTATAGCCGTCCCCACTGCCGCCATATCCTCCACCACCACGGCTGCCACCAAAGCCACCTCGCCCACTGAAGTTGCCTCCACGACCAAAGTTGTCATTCCCACCAAAACCTCCTCCACGACCTCCACCAAAATTTCCAGAACCACTTCGACCTCTTTGACTGGATGAAGCACTAGCCATCTCTTGCTTCGATAGGGCTTTTCTTACTTCACAGTTGTGGCCGTTCACAGTGTGGTATTTCTGAATGACAATCTTGTCCACGGAGTCATGGTCATCAAAGGTTACAAAAGCAAAGCCTCTCTTTTTGCCACTGCCTCGGTCAGTCATGATCTCAATCACTTCAATTTTCCCATACTGTTCAAAATAATCTCTCGGGTGATGTTCTTCGGTGTCTTCTTTAATGCCACCAACGAAAATCTTTTTCACAGTTAAGTGGGCACCAGGTCTTTGAGAATCTTCTCTCGAGACGGCCCTCTTTGGTTCCACAACTCTGCCATCAACCTTGTGTGGCCTTGCATTCATGGCCGCGTCCACCTCCTCCACGGTGGCGTATGTGACAAACCCGAAGCCTCTGGAGCGCTTGGTGTTTGGATCCCTCATCACCACACAGTCTGTGAGCGTCCCCCATTGCTCAAAATGGCTCCTCAGACTCTCATCGGTCGTTTCAAAGCTGAGTCCTCCGATGAAGAGCTTCCGCAGCTGCTCGGGCTCTTTGGGAGACTCTGACTTAGACATGACGGTGGTGGAGGTGGGGACAATTCCACAATGCTTCCTCATCGCCGTCCACTGGAAGAAAGGCTTCTCCTAGTTTTAATGATAATGTTTAAGAATGAGTAGAGGTAAAAATGGTGACTTTAATTTTTGTTTATTCATAGCACTGTTGCGAGAATTCAGTTCCGTCTTCCAGATGGTTCTTCCTTTACAAATCAGTTCCCTTCTGATGCTCCTCTAGAAGAAGCAAGGCAGTTTGCTGCACAGGTAAATTTATATCTTGGTGTTTTTTCTTTTTTTTTTTGGCATCTTAAGTCATCGTTTATTTTTCATTCATCTTTATTCTTTGGCCTGGGTGGGCCTCCCATCTCAGTGGCCTCTCTTGTTGCAGAGCACCGGCTCTGGGTGCATACATTCCAGACCATTGGCTTGTACTTGGACACACCGACCCAGCCGTTCCTCGGCATGTCGGATCTTCCAGGGGCCAGGAATTGAACCAGTGCCCCTTGCCCTGCAAGGTGGGCTCTTTACCCACTGGACCACCAGGGAAGCCATGTGTCTTGAGTTTTAATGAAGGTTGGTAGATGGGTGGCTAAGTGTAGGAGGGAGGAAATTTCCAGGCAAAATTTGAAGACTATGAGCAAGTCATGTTTGCCATGTATGAGCGCCATATGGGAACAGTGTATCTGCTTGTTCTGTAAAGAGAGAAATGTGCTGATAATGTGTAAGAGATTTTAGAAACTTACCTCACTGTTTAGTACATTCAGTTGGAGGAATGAAAAGCAAGTGATTTTCCAAAAGTCTAATCTGAAGGAATTGTCCTCTGTACAAGATGCAGTTTTTCTTGGTCCTCTGCAGATTTGCTACAAGTTGCTTAGAATGCTGTGGGGCAGGCAGTTTTCTCATCTGCCAGTTGGTCAAACATAAAGATCAATAATCTGTATTTGGCAACAAATATCTTCTTCAGGAATTTACTTCCAGAACATAGCCTTATTCAGAATCTGAATGGATGTGATATTGACATCTTAAAAAATAAAGTATAAGTACTTTCCAGTTAGTGTTTATTCTGATTATGTATTCAAGATGAGGCATCAGATGACCTTTAGAACCAAGGCTTATCATGTGAGCTGTTGTTTCAAGTGTCACTTTTTATTTTTTGAAATTAAAAAAGGTTCGAATCGAAGTAGATGAGAGTAAGAACAATGACGGTGGTGGAGGTGGGGACAATTCCACAATGCTTCCTCATCGTCCACTGGAAGAAAGGCTTCTCCTAGTTTTAATGATAATGTTTAAGAATGAGTAGAGGTAAAATGGTGACTTTAATTTTTGTTTATTCATAGCACTGTTGCGAGAATTCAGTTCCGTCTTCCAGATGGTTCTTCCTTTACAAATCAGTTCCCTTCTGATGCTCCTCTAGAAGAAGCAAGGCAGTTTGCTGCACAGGTAAATTTATATCTTGGTGTTTTTTCTTTTTTTTTTTGGCATCTTAAGTCATCGTTTATTTTTCATTCATCTTTATTCTTTGGCCTGGGTGGGCCTCCCATCTCAGTGGCCTCTCTTGTTGCAGAGCACCGGCTCTGGGTGCATACATTCCAGACCATTGGCTTGTACTTGGACACACCGACCCAGCCGTTCCTCGGCATGTCGGATCTTCCAGGGGCCAGGAATTGAACCAGTGCCCCTTGCCCTGCAAGGTGGGCTCTTTACCCACTGGACCACCAGGGAAGCCATGTGTCTTGAGTTTTAATGAAGGTTGGTAGATGGGTGGCTAAGTGTAGGAGGGAGGAAATTTCCAGGCAAAATTTGAAGACTATGAGCAAGTCATGTTTGCCATGTATGAGCGCCATATGGGAACAGTGTATCTGCTTGTTCTGTAAAGAGAGAAATGTGCTGATAATGTGTAAGAGATTTTAGAAACTTACCTCACTGTTTAGTACATTCAGTTGGAGGAATGAAAAGCAAGTGATTTTCCAAAAGTCTAATCTGAAGGAATTGTCCTCTGTACAAGATGCAGTTTTTCTTGGTCCTCTGCAGATTTGCTACAAGTTGCTTAGAATGCTGTGGGGCAGGCAGTTTTCTCATCTGCCAGTTGGTCAAACATAAAGATCAATAATCTGTATTTGGCAACAAATATCTTCTTCAGGAATTTACTTCCAGAACATAGCCTTATTCAGAATCTGAATGGATGTGATATTGACATCTTAAAAAATAAAGTATAAGTACTTTCCAGTTAGTGTTTATTCTGATTATGTATTCAAGATGAGGCATCAGATGACCTTTAGAACCAAGGCTTATCATGTGAGCTGTTGTTTCAAGTGTCACTTCATGTGAAATTAGGGTTCAGACTTCTCTGCTAGACCTCTTCTGCATTATCTGCTGTCCCACATACAGGTCCCAAGAAAAGGATGCCTAAAAAGCTTTATGCCTCCTTCTACTGATGAGCTTGGCTGAACAATAAAAAAACTTATTTTATTAACCCTTTCCCCCAAGCTTTATAGGAGAATAAACTTGAAATAGCCACTTTCATTCCTCTTTTGCCTTGGTGGGGCCTCCTCAAATGGGGTGCCTTGGCCTGAGTCTTACTACTTTTGCCACAGGTAAGTGAATCACATGACTGAAGACAGATCTCTGATGGTGTCAGTCCTATTAGAACTTCACCTCAGTACAGTGACCCTAATTTGTGACCTGATACTGAGTGAGAATAATGTGAGGTGTGTATACACACACACACACACACACACACACACACACACACACACACACACACACACACAGACACACACACACACACACACACACACACACACAGAGACACACACACACACACACACACACACAGACACACACACACACACAGACACACACACACACACACACACACACACACACACACACACACACACACACACACACACACACACACACACACACACACACACACACACACACACGACCTGGAGTAAAATATTATAAAAAACAGAAGTTAGATTCTTGCTTTAGACGATTTTACAGAAACTTAACATTCTGAAGGTGATTGTGGTGCTTGCTCGCTGTGAATTCCTAGGTCTGGATTATGTGTATAATATGGGTTGAGTATGGATCATTTACTCCTTGAGATAGGAGGAGGTGAAAACTCCTGTTGTATGTGTGTATGTATGTATGTAAATATAAATGTAAAATACAAGGGAAATTCTGTGTCTGTGTCTGTGTATGTATATATGTAATACAAGGGAAATTCTGATCTGTTCTAGAATTTTAAATTTTAATTCTTCATGTTGAAATTTTTTCCATATTTTTGATATAAAATACCTACAACTCAAATGGCTATTCAGTGAATGTTCAAGTATTTTCCCAGTGTTTATTCTGATTATGTATTCAAGATGAGGCATCAGATGACCTTTAGAACCAAGGCTTATCATGTGAGCTGTTGTTTCAAGTGTCACTTCATGTGAAATTAGGGTTCAGACTTCTCTGCTAGACCTCTTCTGCATTATCTGCTGTCCCACATACAGGTCCCAAGAAAAGGATGCCTAAAAAGCTTTATGCCTCCTTCTACTGATGAGCTTGGCTGAACAATAAAAAAACTTATTTTATTAACCCTTTCCCCCAAGCTTTATAGGAGAATAAACTTGAAATAGCCACTTTCATTCCTCTTTTGCCTTGGTGGGGCCTCCTCAAATGGGGTGCCTTGGCCTGAGTCTTACTACTTTTGCCACAGGTAAGTGAATCACATGACTGAAGACAGATCTCTGATGGTGTCAGTCCTATTAGAACTTCACCTCAGTACAGTGACCCTAATTTGTGACCTGATACTGAGTGAGAATAATGTGAGGTGTGTATACACACACACACACACACACACACACACACACACACACACACACACACACACACAGACACACACACACAGACACACACACAGACACACACACACACAGACACACACACACAGACACACACACACACACAGACACACACACACACAGACACACACACACACACACACACACACACACACACACACACACACACACACACACACACACACACACACACACACACACACACACACACACACACGACCTGGAGTAAAATATTATAAAAAACAGAAGTTAGATTCTTGCTTTAGACGATTTTACAGAAACTTAACATTCTGAAGGTGATTGTGGTGCTTGCTCGCTGTGAATTCCTAGGTCTGGATTATGTGTATAATATGGGTTGAGTATGGATCATTTACTCCTTGAGATAGGAGGAGGTGAAAACTCCTGTTGTATGTGTGTATGTATGTATGTAAATATAAATGTAAAATACAAGGGAAATTCTGTGTCTGTGTCTGTGTATGTATATATGTAATACAAGGGAAATTCTGATCTGTTCTAGAATTTTAAATTTTAATTCTTCATGTTGAAATTTTTTCCATATTTTTGATATAAAATACCTACAACTCAAATGGCTATTTGTGAGATACTAATGTAAGTTTGGCAAAGGACAATGAAAACTAATTCAGAACTGCAGTCATAGTTAAGATAGATAATTGTTCATTTTTATTCAGTTGATTTAGTCTTGCTATTAGGAAACATATTCTTGGTATTATTTCGTCATTTTTGAGTTATAAAAGCTTTTTAAGTACTATTCAATTATGATAGCTATAAGCTATTTTTTGAAGCACCAAGTTTTTGTGAACGTTTTTTGATTTTTCCATTTAAGTGAACTTTTAAATAAAGCAGTCTCTTTGGATGCATATGAGTTTGTAATATCTTACTTTAGAAAGGCTCTACTGTAAGGTTTTAAAACTTATTATGTTACAGACTGTCGGCAACACTTACGGTAACTTTTCATTAGCAACAATGTTTCCCAGGAGGGAATTTACCAAAGAAGATTATAAAAAGAAATTACTGGATTTGGAACTTGCCCCAAGTGCTTCAGTGGTACTGCTGCCAGTATGTATATGCATAGATATTTTTTCTATTCTTATAGGTCTGTTCTGCTGTTGATCTTTTCTTACAGTTAGAGGAAGGGCAGGTGAAAAATATACTATCAGTAGTTAAAATCCAGGTTATCCAAAAATGTTAAATCAGTTTATTGTTCCATTGTCCCAAGCTTTATATTTGTATTGCTAGTAAAACACTAAGTGAATGGTCTACTTCTTCCCTCACCTACTGTCATGTACAAAGAATGACCAGTAGGAGAGGAAAAACAATGCAGAGTATCTGTCAACTCTACTGACTTGGTGTCCTTTATGTATGACTACTGTTCACCAGTTTGAAAAAAAAAATTAAATTTTAAACAGATTAATCCTAACAACATTTTAATCTCAAAAAGTACTACATAAAAAATTCCAGAAATAGAGTTTGTAAGTTTTGAATTGCGGGCTGTTGTGAGTACTGTGGTGAAATCAGATGTCACCCCACCTGGGATGGGAATCATTCCTCTGTGCAGCGTAGCCACTTACTGTACACTGCCTGCTTGTCGGTCGCCTTGCTGCCCTCTTGGTTATCCAATAGACTGCTGAAATACTGCAGATAACCCTGATTTTACCTTATAATGGACCCAAAGCTCAAGACTGGTGATGCTGGGAATTTTGAATAATCCCCTGTTGTGCCTAATTTGTAAATTAAACTTTATTACAAGAATGTATGTATAGGAAAAACGTAGTATATGTAGGATTTGGTACCATCCATGGTTTCAGGCATCCATGGGGGTTCTGGAGAGTATCCCTGAGATAAGGGGGGATGGCTGTAGTTTACCCTGATCTGACCTAGGGCCCCAAACCTAAAACAGTCTTCCCAAGAAGCAGGATTAATTGGAGTCATTGAGATTTGAAATGTTTTCCTTTTAAAATCATTGAAATTTTTAAATTAAAATCCACAGGATTTTCCCAGATAAAAAACTTATCTGGAACCTTGAGTGTGATGTGGTTGGGCTGAGATAGTCTTTATCTAGGTTTCTTTCTTCATTTTTAGGCAGGAAGACCAACTACATCTGTGGTACACTCTTCCAGTGGAGACTTCTGGACATTGTTGGGGACAGTGCTTTACCCATTCCTTGCCATCTGGAGACTGATTAGCAACTTCTTATTTAGTAACCCTCCTCCTGCTCAGACCTCAGTGAGAGCAGCATCATTGGAAACCTCAAATCTTGCATCATCTAGCAACTCAGAAAAAAGGTATTGTCTTTTTCCTATTTGCAGTGTGTATTAGTAATGCCCAATGCCTTACTCTTCTTGTTCTTAAAATGAACATTTTACAGTTACTTTGCCTTTCTCCTGTGTAAGGGAAAACCCAGCATGTTTTGAAGCTTTATTGTATCACCTGGGAAGCTCCCTACCTGAGTTTTCTTGGCCATCTTTCTAAAACCAATTCCATGCAAAGCAGCTTTACTGCTGTTGATTTTATTACTTCCTTTGTTAAATTCTCTTACTCTGTAACAAAAAGGTGTGTTTTTTTTTTTTTTTTTCAGGTCTAAATAGCAATATCTTTTTTGTTAGCCATATCTTATCTAACAAGATATTTCATTCCATTAATTTCTCCCACTCATCTCACATGATTACTTTAGAGGGATCATTGCGCTCTAGATAATTGATCTGCCTTCTCTGGGGCATTTAGAGAAGGACTAAAGTGAGGAAACTGGATATTCACTTGAAAATGGTGTCTCCTTCAAAGAGTTATTTTGGACTAGATCCTTAACCAAGAGGCCTTACTTATCACACATTGGCATGGTTAGAATGGTAGTATTAGTAGACAACACTAATGATCTTAGCTCTCACCTCTTTAAAAATTCTACATGTTTGAAAGGTTAACAGGAGATATTTTCTTAAAATTTGAGATTATACCCCCTTCTAATAATGAATAGCACAATCCATTACACTGTGTAACTACTACTATTTGATACTTTATTGGGCTGTTAATAGCAAATCCTCACACCAACGCTTTGTGATGAAAACCCTTGCCTCTGCTCTAAGGAGATCCCTAATCTTGTGTCCTGTTGATTGTCTAGATGAAGATTTGAGTGAATATTGTTACTGGGCTGATATAGCCTTTATCTTGCTATCTTTCTTAACTACTATGCAAGAAGACCAATTATATCCTTAGTATGTTATGCAAGTGAGGACACAGAGATTCTTCTGTACTTACAGAAAAACATTCAAACTAGGTCTTGTTAGGTCTGAATTTCAGAACTCTTACTGAGCAATGAGTAGAAGAGTTTCATCCTGAAATTCTGGTGTATACAAGAGCTTGCTGAGTGGGTCTTAAAAACTTAATTCAAATAAATAAAAGATCTTATTCACTGAGTCGTGAAACTGTGCTATTTCGTTCTTGAACATTTTACAGTTACTTTGCCTTTCTCCTGTGTAAGGGAAAACCCAGCATGTTTTGAAGCTTTATTGTATCACCTGGGAAGCTCCCTACCTGAGTTTTCTTGGCCATCTTTCTAAAACCAATTCCATGCAAAGCAGCTTTACTGCTGTTGATTTTATTACTTCCTTTGTTAAATTCTCTTACTCTGTAACAAAAAGGTGTGTTTTTTTTTTTTTTTTTTCAGGTCTAAATAGCAATATCTTTTTTGTTAGCCATATCTTATCTAACAAGATATTTCATTCCATTAATTTCTCCCACTCATCTCACATGATTACTTTAGAGGGATCATTGCGCTCTAGATAATTGATCTGCCTTCTCTGGGGCATTTAGAGAAGGACTAAAGTGAGGAAACTGGATATTCACTTGAAAATGGTGTCTCCTTCAAAGAGTTATTTTGGACTAGATCCTTAACCAAGAGGCCTTACTTATCACACATTGGCATGGTTAGAATGGTAGTATTAGTAGACAACACTAATGATCTTAGCTCTCACCTCTTTAAAAATTCTACATGTTTGAAAGGTTAACAGGAGATATTTTCTTAAAATTTGAGATTATACCCCCTTCTAATAATGAATAGCACAATCCATTACACTGTGTAACTACTACTATTTGATACTTTATTGGGCTGTTAATAGCAAATCCTCACACCAACGCTTTGTGATGAAAACCCTTGCCTCTGCTCTAAGGAGATCCCTAATCTTGTGTCCTGTTGATTGTCTAGATGAAGATTTGAGTGAATATTGTTACTGGGCTGATATAGCCTTTATCTTGCTATCTTTCTTAACTACTATGCAAGAAGACCAATTATATCCTTAGTATGTTATGCAAGTGAGGACACAGAGATTCTTCTGTACTTACAGAAAAACATTCAAACTAGGTCTTGTTAGGTCTGAATTTCAGAACTCTTACTGAGCAATGAGTAGAAGAGTTTCATCCTGAAATTCTGGTGTATACAAGAGCTTGCTGAGTGGGTCTTAAAAACTTAATTCAAATAAATAAAAGATCTTTCATTGGGGCAAAAGATGGGATAAATGTGTATCTGAGTGCGTGAAACTGTGTTCCACTCTTGGTTTTTGTCTTTCTCCTTCCCACTCTTGTATTGGAGAATGAATTCACTTAAATTTCACCTGTTTCCTTCCCAGTTTCAGATGAAGAAAGCCTGTTTGTTCTAAATTGTACATGTAGAAATAAATTATTCTTAAAGTTTTTTAAAAGATTAAGAATTTCTAGGGACTTCCCTGGTTGGTCTAGTGGCTAAGACTCTGCACTCCCAATGCAGGCGGCCTGGGTTCAATCCCTGGTTAGGGAACTAGATCCCACATGCCACAACTAAGACTTGGCACGGCCAAATATATTAATTTAAAAAAATTGCTAACTGACTACTTTTGTATATTAAAGTAGGAATGGAGTTTGGGGTAACCTCTGGGGTTCTGTGTAAGTTATAAATATTTTAGTAGATGTATCAGCTTGCATAAATAATAAAGGAATAATTTAGTTGGCAGATAGTCTCATTGTTCTAAAACTTAATAAGTCAAAAAATATACGGACATGGGAAACATTTGGCTGATTTGGCTTAGAGAACATACGGAGTTAAACTACCAAAGATGTATAAAGTCAGCATTAGCAGATAAAATGATCTCTTGTGGACTTTGCTTAAACCGTAGTTGCCAGTACTAATGGCAGTTTAAAGGAAAAGACTTTTTGTTGTTTTCGTCTTATATTATTTTCTCTTTCTCCCTCTTTTGTTATATCAGGGAACCAGTCAGAAAAAGAGTGCTGGAAAAACGGGGGGAAGATTTTAAAAAGGAAGGCAAGATATATAGATTGAGGACTCAAGACGACGGTGAAGACGAGAACAACACTTGGAATGGGAATTCTACCCAACAGATGTAATGTGGCCAGCACAGTATGTGCAATGATCATTTTTTCTCTTATGATTTAATTCAACTAAAATCCTGCCGGAGAAGTGGGACTTCTCTGTGTGTTCTGACTCATCTACAAAGTGTCTCTTTATTCCTGCTGAGTGAGTGAAAGTCAGACAAGTTAAGAGATCAGGCTGCTAGGTCCTTGTCTATGGTAACCAACTGCTAGAAGCCTAAAAAAAAAACAATCAAAAACCCTGCGACAGCCTCCCTTTATCAGCTTTCTCACTTTGTATTTCATAGGCCCAATAGCCCCGTGCTCTCAGATGATGCATTTATTTAGGGCTGTTTTGCTCCAGAACTCCTAAGCCCACACAAGGGAAACTGTTAGGTCACTGAGTAATTTGACTTGAGTCAGAGCATTTTAACTAGCCAATCAGATGGTAATTTGGGTTTAACTTTTCTCGCTCATCAGTTGCAAGCAAAATCTTGTAGTTTTTAATCTTAAACACTGAATAAAAAAACTTTTCCAAAAATCAGAATGATCTTTGCTTTAAATTTTGTTATCCTAGCATCTTCTGGTTGTGCACAGGGCTCCGTTGAGGTCACCTGTGTTTGAATCCCACCCCCCATACACCCCATCAGTAATGCCCTGGGGCTATCCCAGGAAAGGAGGGACCACTTTACCATAAATACCATTGCAGGAAGAAGTTTTGTGACAAACTGATACTATGTTTTTGTTTCTTTTAAGTCTGAGAGGCTTTACTTTGTTTGCATAACAGCCTTTGTTCTCATCAGATGCAAGACAACTGCTGGTCTACAGCTAGTTCTCTTTCACTTGTACTGGAGTTTTGCTCTCAGTAATGATAATCACCCTTCAAAGAACTAAAGTAACTGTACTGGAGGATAGGAAGTAGGGAATTAAAAGTTGCCTCTTGCTTATTTGGTTATTCTTAAAAATTGTAGATTCTTAGCCTAATTTATATGCTATGTTTATGGTGGTGGAGACACCAAGCGTATTTGGAAAAGGGAGTGATTTTGACTGTTCCTCTTCTAACCTTTTGTGTTTAGATCAGAAGATACTACTTAAGGGAACGTGTAGGACTCTGGCTTTAGTTTGTAATGGGAAGAAGAACTTTTCTCAGAGCCTACTTTGTGTTTAACCTGTGAAGTAACAATGGTAATAGTGTTGGCAGAGAAACAGTGAGACCAGGTATGTTTTGAGTCAGAGTGAAAATACTTTTTGATCTAATAAGTTTTCTAACGAATGATCACAAATACAGGCAAAATTTAGGTATGAACATGTTAAGTTTTATTTATTGTACCTCAGAATTACAAACCAACTAAATACCTTCTGCTGAGTTAACTTTTGCTAAGGAAAAACATCAGTACTAATTTAACAATTTAACATATTCATTGACTATCTGTCATATGTTCAGGGGATAAAGCAGGATACAGATCTGTAGGTACAGTATGATCTCAGCTTTATAAACACATCTTATATAGAGATAGTATGTGTTAAAGTAATGTAAAGAAAAAAGAAAAACAGTAGTAGTAAGAGTGGTTATAATTTTAGTTCTTTTTTGCATCCTTATATGTCATCTCAGTTTTTTGTAATGAAATTACTTCCATAATTTAAAGAGTGAGTTTGAAAAAGATACATCTCCAGCAAGCATCCCATTTAAGTAAAGGTTTGTCATCTTGAAAAATGGAGCAATATGTGAAGAAAAAATTTCCTTGAAAAAAATCACTTGTGGATCTTAGAGAAATATACATAAAAGGATGATTCACAATCTTTGAGAACAAAGATCCTTCCACAGTTTTATATTTAAAAAGTATGTGGTGAATTCAAAGCAGTGCAGAAGGCTATATAACATGATGCCTCCCTCCTGGCATCCCACCAGTTCTAGTCCCCAGAAGCAGCCTCTATTAATAGTTTCTTTTGTAGTCTTCAGAAAAATTTTATGTGTACATAAGCAAATATGTAACTTTATTTTTTAAATAAATGGGATCATATTATATGTATACTGCTCTGCATCTTGCTTTTTAACATACACAGACCTGAAGATCTTTCTCCCATTAACACATAGTTACCTCATTCTTATTAATGGTGGCAGAGCCTTTTACTTGGTAAACTACCTCTTCGCTTGTTGCTTTGATTGGTTATTACAGTTTTTGTGTTTGTTTTTTTCTGTTACATTGCTACAGTGAAGATCATCTTTGGGAAGGTATCTTAGCTGTGGAAATATACCTGTAAGTCACTGAGTCAAAGGATGTTTGTAGCTTGGATTATAAAAAATGCTGCCAGACTGCCTCCTCTAAAGGCTCTGTGAATTTACAGTCCCAATGACAGCTAGGAGAACGTTGGTTTATTACACGTTTTCATCTTTATCAACTGCATGCATTTTATATGCATGGTGTTGATTATGAACGAAGGTGAACATCTTACTGGTTATTTCCTGAGAACTGCCTGTGTTTTCTTTTCCCATTTTCATTTTGTGTTTATCTTTTTCTTACTGATTTATAACAATTTCATGTATATTAAGAAAGCCCTTTGTCTAGCATATGCTATAAACATTTTCTCTGTGTTCATCTTTTGATGGGTGTGTTGATGGTAATTTCTTGCCACAGTTTTTATGTGGTCCTATTTATCAGTGTTTTTATTTATGACCTCTGGGTCTTAAGTCTTGATTATGAAATACTTTCCCCACTTCAAATAGTAATTTAAAAAAAAAAGTTCACCCATTCTAGCATTCTCATGGTTTCATTTTTTTATATTTAAATCTTGAATCCTAGTAAGGAATGTGGCTCCCTTCCCCTGCCTGTGACTGATAATCCTTAGAGCTGACCTGTTGCCTGCCTCCATTTATGGAGGTGCCATATCACCCCTCCCTGGCCCCGCCATTTGGCAGGTCGCCTGTGTCATGCACCCTGTTCCTGGGATGTAGCTGGTCTGTGTCTAGGCGCTCCCTTCCTTTATTAATCTTTCTGTTCACTCTGTTTCAAAGGACTTTTATAACTAGCATATTTTAGTATTCCTTTTTTTCCCCAGATTTATCCTGGCTCTTTACAAGTTTGTTTCATGTGAAACTTTATATTCTTCCTCTCCCACCCCCACAAAAAAGTTACACTGACTTTTGAAGATTAATTTTGGTATAATTGACAGCTTATAAGATCTCTTATAGCAGTTGTAGAACCATCTTCACCCCATCTGATCAACTTTTCCTGTCTGTTAGTGGGAGAAAAATTGTTGTGCCCCACAATCTTGACTGCCAGGTTGGGGTCAAGGGCAGTGAAACATTTTTGTAGGAATTTTCTATAGATAAAATTCAGGTAAGGAACTCGTATCAGAGCAAAGTTTTGAGCATGGTTATTCTTTTAAAATCAATTGAAAACCTTATTTAAAAAAAAATTCTCCTATGGCTTCCCTGGTTGTCCAGTGGGTAAAAAGTCCACCTTGCAGTACAAGGGGCACGGGTTCAATCCCTGGCCTGGGAAGATCCCACATGCTGCAGAGCAGCTGGACCAGTGTGTCCAATTATGAGCCAGTGCTCTGCAACAAGAGAGGCCACTGCACTGGGAGGCCCACACAGGCTGATGAATAAAGATGGATGAAAATAAATGAATCAAAAATCAATAAAAGAGGCCAAAATTAAAAAATAAAAATTTTCCCAGATGTCTAGAAAGAGTATGTAGATGAAATAAGTTTGAGTATTGTGCCCTGGGAGTGTCTCATGAGCACATTCGAGGGGGACAACCTCCCCGCTCATCTGAATGTTCTGTGAGTGAACACACAGATGCAGCAGGTGTGTCTCCCTCTGTCCTGCCTCCAAAATGTGCTGGCTGGAGCCAGGGTCCTCTGGCCTCCGGAAGCTAAGAGCAGAGGATTCTCGTGGTGAAGGTGTGGGCGGGGATATTTATAACTTCTGTGGAGCCTGCCTTCCAAGGAGAAGCACCTGTAGGAGACAGGCCATAGTTAACAGCATAGCACCTTTTTCATTTTCTGAGGTAAGAGGCTGGGTGGGAACTTGAAAAGAGGACAGGAGATGATGTTGTGATTGATTTTTTATGAAAAGAATTGGTATGATTTTTTACTGTTTCCACCTTTCAAATCTGTGAAAATGAAAACAGCCCAGTTCAATGACTTACAGAACCTAGTAGTTGAACTTAGTAACTACTTATTTCCACAGGAGCCACTTACAGGGGTATCTAATGCCCAGACGAATTCCTGATACAGGGGCAAGGTGGGAATATTTCCATTTTAATCAGGGACTTGAAATCATTCAAGATTAGTATCTAAAAAGCATGCAAAGGCTTTTACAAAGTCTGTTGTGGGGAGAGTATAAGATCCTCAGTGGTCCCGGGGCGGCAAAGACTGGCAGAGAAACTAGGCTTACTTTGCAGAACTGGAGGAGGCGGAACTTCCGGGTCAGAGTGAAGAGCTGGGGCTTGGCTCCTGGCCGCCTGGCTGTGCGTGCTTTTGC
Organism: Tragulus kanchil; assembly: GCA_022376925.1. Classification (NCBI taxonomy): domain Eukaryota; kingdom Metazoa; phylum Chordata; class Mammalia; order Artiodactyla; family Tragulidae; genus Tragulus; species Tragulus kanchil. The sequence goes on from JAIOJX010000026.1 coordinate 48,560,125, forward strand.
TTGGAGCGCGTACAGTACTTGTAGGACAGAAATGCCACCCCGCAGACTCCGAGAACCATGAGAGCAAAGAGGACGTACAGCGCTGTCTGGGCCTCAGTCGTACCCAGCCGGAGGCCCAGGAACTGAACGTTCTGCCTCACAGGGCTGGCGGTGGACTCCACGTCTAGGAGAGGACAACAGGGTGGTATGTGCACCAGTGCAGACAGAGGGACTGGATTGTGCTGACTAGATTGTTAAGCCCAAGCTAGATCTTGCAGGAGAGAGGCTACTCTGGTACCCAGGGTGAGTGTGATACTGCGGTGACCGGGCGCATCCTTTTCACTGAGTTATGAGCCTCTGAGTGAAGTCACGTAGTTTTGGTTTTAATCTCTTAGCAATTAGAATATAACCTATACTGTATAATTGTCTCTTAATTTGTATAGTAATTTATACTTTGTCAGTCATTCGGCAGGTCTTGCCAGGCACAGTATACAGTCACTGTTTGACTCTGGCCTCACTTGGCTCCGCATTTGCCTAGTTTCTTGCCTAAGGTTACACAGCAAGTCAGTGCTAGAGCTGGAACAAGAATTTAGACTTGCCATTCCCAGACCAGGGCCTGGTTTCTAGATGTAACTTTAACCCTAAATTCCTTTGTTCCATCATGAGCATGTCTGGAGTGTTAAAGAAAAAAAAACCGGTTGAATGAAGGAAGGGGATGGAGAGGCAGAAGAAGGTAGTAAGTTAGAAGAAAATAGACTGAGAAAGGCCTGTTTGCCCTCCCCCTCTGGCTCTGTCCCTCCCAGAGTCGTAGCTCACCTTCTTGCTGCAGACAAGGGTGTGGCCCTGCAGCAGGGTCAGGGAAGCCGCTGCACCGGATTATGGAGGCGTAGACCTTGGCCGACTCTCTGGGGATCCTTGGCAGAGAAGGGTCAGTAGAGTTCACAAAATGCAAACCAAACTTATCTGAGAAGCCGGTGGCCCACTCAAAGTTGTCCATCAGTGTCCAAACCGTGTATCCTCGAAGGTCCACCTCATCCTGCAAAGCTTCCCAAAGACAGAGACCCCAGCATGAGCTTCCCTGATGGTCTAAGCCCCATTACATCAGGCCTGCTGAGGCCCCGTGCCTGCCCACAGTCCCTACTTGCAGGTCAAGGTGAGGTTTTTTCAGCTCTTGGAGAGAGCAGCCCACCCTTTACATGGAGGAACCATTAGCTCATCCTCCATGGATGATACTGCAGAGCTACCTAGAAGACTCAGCCCTGAACGCGAGTCAGGAACAGGGTAGACTAAATCAATCCTACTGGGTCGTCTATTATCTTCTTTGTCTTCATTCGTTATATTGGTCTTAAGAATATTACTGCTCTTTTCCATAGAAAGGTGACCCTTCTAAAGATTTTACCTGGAATGAGACTTTGTAATTGTTTCTCTTTGCTGATGCATTGCTCATTTTCTTTTACTCAGCATTACTTACCATGTCCCTGTCATGGTCCCATCCCAGGTGGTTCTGCTGAGCTTTAAGACTCAGACTTTTGCTTGGGGAACAAAAGATCATACCTCCAGCCCATTCCTTCTGGCCCCTGCCCAGACTGTCCACAAGAGGGCGCTGTTCTCCAGGAACAAGGACCCTAGAGACTCAAACAGAGCCAACAGCTGGCCAGCAACCTGGGTGCAGCTACATCAGGCAACTTGGTTTTGCTTGCTAAGCTTTAACCCAGGAAGGAAAACTCATAGCGTGCAGCCTCAAAGAAAGGCTTAAACCCAAAAGGAGCCAGAAGCCTCGTCCTTTTCATCTGAGGCTCGTGGGTGTGGTACTGACTGCAGACGTTAGCAGACGCTTCCAACAGTAAAAGGTGCACATGGAGGAAGGGATGGGCCTGTCGTACCTTTCAGCGCCTCGTTGATGTAGCTGCGGAGGTAGTAGATCCTTGCAGTGTCATTGAGGTTTGCTTCTCCCCGATGGGACACTCCATTCTCGGTTACATAGATTGGGGGGTTGTTGTACTCCTCCTTTAACCAGTTCAGGATCCTCCTGAAGCCGAAAGGGGTCATCTTCAGCCAGAAGGAGCCGGAGTCTGGCCAGGAGCGGTCTGTGATGGAGGCCACTCCCCTACGAGGTCAGACACTAAGGATTAGATGTCAATTTGTAAATCCCCAGAGGCCCTCTGCACAAAACATGAACAAAATATACATCTCAAAGAAAAACAAACAGATTTTTGTCTAGACTTGTGGGTTTTAAACTAACCCCAGAAGAGTCAAACTGCCTCAAATTCTGTCTTCACTGGTTGTAGCAACATGAGTCAGTGCTGGTATAACTTTGGACCTAAGGCCTGTCTTAGTGTTCACCTGTACAGAGAAATGGTCTTACTTGTGGAACTAACCCTCCTAGGCTGTCGGGTTACAGGCCACACCTCACACTAGATGTGGAAGGGCTCTAGGTTTCCCTTCCTTCAGTCTCCTGTGGCATGTGAATGCTCTTCAGAGAATGGGCTCCCTTGAGTCACAGGCAGGCCCCAGGCACGGCCACAGGGCCTAATATTTGCGCCTCCGTTAGTATGATGGTGGGGTAGCTATTTAGGGACCTGCCTTTCTCTCTTGTGTTGGGCAAGGGGAAAGTACCAGGTTATGCCAAAGAAGTACTGCCGGGGGAGGCACACGCTTATCTGTTTCATTATGAGGACCAGCCATTTGGATATTAACATCTAAATCCTTCAAGGAAAAAAACTTATCAGTAGCTGGATTTATCTTGTTCAGCTGAATGTGGGACTTTTTAAAAAATTTTGGCCTCTTTCATTGTTTTATTTATTTTCATCCATCTTTATTCTTTGGCCTGTGTGGGCCTCCCATTGCAGTTGCCTCTTTGTTGCAGAGCACTGGCTCTGGGTGTGGTACTGACTGCAGACGTTAGCAGACGCTTCCAACAGTAAAAGGTGCACATGGAGGAAGGGATGGGCCTGTCGTACCTTTCAGCGCCTCGTTGATGTAGCTGCGGAGGTAGTAGATCCTTGCAGTGTCATTGAGGTTTGCTTCTCCCCGATGGGACACTCCATTCTCGGTTACATAGATTGGGGGGTTGTTGTACTCCTCCTTTAACCAGTTCAGGATCCTCCTGAAGCCGAAAGGGGTCATCTTCAGCCAGAAGGAGCCGGAGTCTGGCCAGGAGCGGTCTGTGATGGAGGCCACTCCCCTACGAGGTCAGACACTAAGGATTAGATGTCAATTTGTAAATCCCCAGAGGCCCTCTGCACAAAACATGAACAAAATATACATCTCAAAGAAAAACAAACAGATTTTTGTCTAGACTTGTGGGTTTTAAACTAACCCCAGAAGAGTCAAACTGCCTCAAATTCTGTCTTCACTGGTTGTAGCAACATGAGTCAGTGCTGGTATAACTTTGGACCTAAGGCCTGTCTTAGTGTTCACCTGTACAGAGAAATGGTCTTACTTGTGGAACTAACCCTCCTAGGCTGTCGGGTTACAGGCCACACCTCACACTAGATGTGGAAGGGCTCTAGGTTTCCCTTCCTTCAGTCTCCTGTGGCATGTGAATGCTCTTCAGAGAATGGGCTCCCTTGAGTCACAGGCAGGCCCCAGGCACGGCCACAGGGCCTAATATTTGCGCCTCCGTTAGTATGATGGTGGGGTAGCTATTTAGGGACCTGCCTTTCTCTCTTGTGTTGGGCAAGGGGAAAGTACCAGGTTATGCCAAAGAAGTACTGCCGGGGGAGGCACACGCTTATCTGTTTCATTATGAGGACCAGCCATTTGGATATTAACATCTAAATCCTTCAAGGAAAAAAACTTATCAGTAGCTGGATTTATCTTGTTCAGCTGAATGTGGGACTTTTTAAAAAATTTTGGCCTCTTTCATTGTTTTATTTATTTTCATCCATCTTTATTCTTTGGCCTGTGTGGGCCTCCCATTGCAGTTGCCTCTTTGTTGCAGAGCACTGGCTCTGGGCGCACGTGCTGTAGAGTGCTGGCCCGTAATTGGACACACAGGACTAGCCGCTCCGTGGCACATGGGATCTTCTCAGACCAGGGACTGAACCGGCGCCCCTTGCACTGCAAGGTAGACTCCACCCACTGGACCACCAGGGAAGCCCTGAATGTAGGACATTTCATAAGCTCAATGAGCACAGGTGCCTGTGAAGACAGCCCCGGACCAGTGAGGCAGCCAGAGTGAAGTGGGTGCTGGAATGGGGACCAGCCAGGGCGCCACCTCAGCCCTGCTCAGCAAGCCTGGCTGGTGGTTGCAGGATCAGTGGGGATGTCTGCGCTTGTTTCCACAGAGCGAGCCTGGGCAGATTCACAGCTACTGAGGTGGAAAGGTGCTTGTCGGAAAAGGAAGAAGGGACTTCCCTGGGGGTCCAGTGGAGGACTCTGCGCTTCACTGCAGGGGGAGCTAAGATCCCACATGATGTGTGGTCACAGCCAGACAAAACAAAAAACCCAACCGAAAAAGCCTTAATCTGATAAAGAGTGTCTACAGGACAAGGATATATGGAAAGAGTAACATGGAAACTTAGCATTACCAGATGTACAATAGATAACCAATGGGAATTTGCTATACAGCTAAGGGAGCCCGAACAGGGGCTGTGTAACAACCTTGAGGGTGGGGTAGGGAGGAAGACAGGAGGGAAGTTCAAGAGGGAGGGGACGTATGTATACCTCTGGCTGACTCATGTTGATGTTCGGGAGTAAACTCCATGAAGCTATTATCCTTCAATTAAAAAAAAACCTATAGAAGACATAATGAATGCTGGAAAATTGAACCCTTTCCTCTTGAGATGGGGAATAAAATAACAGTGTCTTGTAAGCACTTAGTAAATACTAGATACTTAGCAGTTTTTTTAAAAAAGGAACAACTACTATGCATACACATAATCCTGTTTTTTGTAATATTTTTCTGTATGACATTTCTGATATATAAACTATGTATTATATGTATCAATATATAAAGAGAGGTAGTATACCTGTAAACATACATACACTTCTGAAATGACACACAAGAATTTCCTATTCTTTCTAACGTTTCTACTGTGAACACAAATTATTTTTAATATAGAAATAATAGTTTAATGATAGTTTTCCTCAAAGGAAAAAAGGTGGTTATTTTGACCAAAATACATCTGATAAGTGAAACAAATCTGATGAAAAAAGAAACATATATTTTTAAAGATTTTTAAAAATTCAAAGCCTGTCTGCCTTCATGGAAAGCATCTTGGAAATCCAAGCCCTTGTAACTGACTGGTAGGGGTGTATCTCAGGAGAGGGGGCTTATCTTGCAAACCCTAAGATACACAGCATCAGGAGGCGGTTTCAGAGGCTGTACAGGCCTCCAAGTAAGGCAGAGCCCTTTGCTGTCTTTCCGAAAGATTGTTCAAGTGCCCTTCCTTACCTGTCTGCATCAAAGGAAGAGATCCAGGAGGCATAGTCAAGGTTGTAGGCCAGGACAGTGGTGTAGTGATTGAACCCAAAGAAGTCGTAGGTGCCGTTGATCCTCCTCTTCTCGCTCTCTGTGAACTCTGGGAGCCTGGGCGGGAGGAGCCGTTAAGGGCGTGGGTCTTTGGGAAGAGACTGTCAGGGGCTGGGTCGGTGGGCTCTATGCTCAGGTAGCCGGGTGCCTCCAGGCAGCCAGCCAGGAGCAAGGAGAGGCCTGCTCGGTGCTGTGGAAAGCGCCTGAGCCGCCGCCTGTTGTTACCAGACCCTTGTCCTGCTGCAGGTGTTTACTGTGGTTTCTTTAGGTGTGCTGCTTTTCTCCAAAGTCTGTCCTTAGTAGTAGGGAAAATGCATTTACACATTGAACTGATGGACTTTTATGCTCACATGATTTAACTGCACTTTTTTTTTTAAAAAACATCTAGTGGAACATTTTCCATATATGTGCATGTATATATGTATATTTACACTGAAGTAGAACTGATTTTCAGTACTGTGCCAGTCTCTTCTGCGAGGCTCCTTTCTGCACATACCTACATTCTCTCCATGTGTCCTAGTGAGAATTCTCTGTGTGATGTGGTTAACATGCACTTGCGTGCACTCACAGCTTTCCCTCTGCCAGGGCCTGACTCCGTGCTGCAGGTTCAGGGTCCCTGAGGGAATGCCCTGCATAGGTGCCTGGTGCTGCATCGTCACCTTTTGGCTACAGTTAACCTGGGAGCAACCTTACTTCCTGGGGGGTTTCTGAGATACTGGGAGAAGACTTGAGGCCCAGGCTCCCCCTTGCCACAGCCACCCCTGCCCTGCCTTTTACTTCCCTGCTCCGGAGCCAGCAAGGGCTTCTCGGGTCCGAGGCATCAAGGCTGAGCCCCTGTGCCTGACCTCCATGCCCTCCGCCACGTGACCTTGGCCCTCCCCTCTGCTGGGCCACTCTGCCCAATGCCAGCAGTAAGTGCCTCACTCATGCATGCCTCAAGGCAGGTGTTCATGCCCTTCCTCTTGGATCAAAGGCCCTCTGCTCTCCCAAGTGCTGTTCATTGTCAAGCCCCAGCTCAGCTGGTGTCGTCCTGTCTAATCCAGGGAGTCCTGGGTCTACCTGGCCTGCCCTGGTCTCATCAGAGTTTTCAACCCATGAAGAAACTGGGGAACAGAATTCCTTGGAATGATGAAGGTCACTGTCTTCCCAGCACCTGAGGAGCCACACTTGGAATCCCCCTTGGTATGGACCCTGCTGGGCCTGGCTGTGGCCTGGGTATACAGTAGGTGCTCAGCAAGGTTGTGTTGACGGACTGGAGCGCTCACTTGTGGAGGCCAAGGTTGATAGATCAGACCTTTCAGCTCAGCAGGACTGGCCCTAGCCAGGCCAGCACGTTTGCCATGGAAGGGCGGGCTGGATTCCTTCATCCTTATAGCTGGGCTGTATAAGGCTCAAAGAAGGAGGCTGTGGGTCGCTGAGAAGTGGACGCCCTGGAGATGGACTTCCTGGCTATTCTGAAGAATAACAAGAACAACTGCCTTTTGTCTCCGCCGCCTGTCAGAGCCTTGCCAGGTCCAGGACTGAGCTCCACACACACATTCATGTCATCCTCCCAGCAAGCACCGAAGCTCAGACAGTAACTTGCCTAAGAGACGCCTCTCCAACAGTCCCTGTGCCGGCCGCCTGGGAGCCTCAGTGGCTGAGGGCGTGGTGCCAGGACCTACCGAGACTTGTTGAGGCCTTCCGCCAAGCTCCTGTCACGAATCCGCGTCTTCATCACCTCGGGGTAATCTCCATTCTTGAATATTGGATGTGCAAACCAGCCTCCCATGAACTGTGGTGGGGTTGGGGGGACAGTCAGTGTCAGCATTAACAGGCAGGCCCACCAGAGACGACAGCCTCCCTGCTCGGGAGCCTTTGAACCCAGGCCCCCTCCTCCCCACCCAGTCTTAAACTCGCCTCTCTTCCGCAGCTGTTCCCATGTTGTACCTTAAACGCCCAGGGTCTTGTCACCCTGCTGGGAGCTCACTGTGAGCAGGGCCACATTCCCACCCACTGCAGCTGGAGGGCCATGAACTGAACGGAGCCCTGGTCCTGCTAGATGCTGCCTGGCTGCCCTTAGGAGGAAAGATGCAGAGAGACTCCAAACCTCCAGGCCCCAATTCCCTCCCTGACCACAGAGCAGGTCCTCCCTATCCTCGTGCCTAAGGATCCACCAGAGCCTTCTAGGGCGGGCAGAAGTGAAAGGCCCTCCTGGGTACCCAGGCAAAGGGCGATTCTTCGTGGGCTTTGGATTTGCAGCCTTAAAGCAGGGGACTTGCCTGGGTTTTTTTTTTTTTTTTAAAGCATTTTCTCCCTTTTACATTGGGTGTGATTATTTATTTATTTTTTTTGAGGGGGGTGAGGTGGGGTGGGGTGAGAGGGACGAGCGGGCCACTTCTATTGGTCTTTTGTTTCTCTGTGTTCATCCGTCTTTGTTCTTTGGCTCCTGTGGGCCTCCCATCCCTGTGGCGTCTGTCGTTGCAGAGCGCCGGCTCTGGGCGCATGCCCTCCAGAGCTCCGGCTCGGTAATTGGACACATCAGTCCAGCCGCTCCACGACACGTGGGATCTTCCCAGGCCAGGGGTTGAACTGGCGTCCCTTGCACTGCAAGGCGGTGTCCTTACCCACTGGACCACCAGGGAGGCCCTTGCCTGTTTTTTTGAATGAGGTCTAGGCCACCCTTACCCTTACAGGGTATACACGGCACCCAAGTGCTGTGGCACTGTGCCTCCTGAGACACTTGTCTCTCCACACCCTCCCTGCACCTGCTGGCTGCTTCCTGGACTGTGGCAGCCAGAGAGGAGATTTGGAACATAACTTGCTCATTCTGAGGTGAGACACTGTTCTGTGGAAGCTGCTGATTTCACTCGGGGATGTGTGCATCACAGTCCTGGGCTGCAGGGTCACAGTTCACTAAGCTGTGATAATGAGACTACAGCCCAACACTTCCTGAGAGGGTTTTGTGTTTTTTTCCCAGAAAATGAATCATTGGTCTAATTCACCAGTTCTGTAAGTCTGAAATGAGGAAATTAATTTTGTTCCCAGGTGTTTCAGCCAGCTGGGACTTCATCTTAACATTAAGTTCTTGTTTGCACTTAATTAATCTGACCACTTTTGTCAAGTTCCTTTGCAAAGAAGTTGGCAAACCAAGGACACTGGTGTCCTTTTAGAAATGCCACAGTCTGTGGATGACTCCTCAGAGCCAAAAGTGGGAAGCAGCCTGGAGAGAGAGAGAGAGAGAGAGACGCTTGCCTTTCTTTACTGATGATGAAACACGGGACAAGCTATGCCTGAAGAGCCCTGTTCTCTCCTCTGTCAGGGAGCCAGACTGAAGTAAGGGGGCCATGTTGGCACCTCCTTAGTAGTGTCTCTCCTTCTGAAGAGCGACATTTCCTGACCAAGAGATGCATATCCTGATGTTAGACTCATGGCATTGGAAAATTAGGGGCACTATTGAGTTCCACAGAATTCCTACTTAAGGAATTCTTAGGCAGAGTAAAATCCGATGGTGACACCTGGAAGTGACGTGTGACATTGCAGCCCAGTTCTGTTAGCTGCTCGAGTCAAACCACAGATTGGAGAGGCTGAATTTAAGACTTGAAAGAAAACCCCAAAGAACATTCATCACAGCAAACCTTTAGTTTGGTCACCTCCATTTCAGAGATGAGAAAACTAAGATACAATAAGGTTCAAAGATTTTCCCAACTGCACAAAATTTAAGGTAATAGCGAAATAGGGCCTAGATCCCAAACCTTTGTTTCACAGTCTATTTCTATTCCCATTATATCATGACAGGAAAGGAAAACAGAAGGCGTAAAAAAAAAACGTACCTGAACGTATCTCTTGGCCGCCTCTACATCCTCCTGGTTGGAGGGGTCTCTGGGCTCAGCCCAGTCGCTGCTGATGGTGATAGAAATCATGCCGCCTTGACGGGCACGGTACACATCGTTGTACAGATGCCAGACCTCAGCATGAGCCTTTATGAGGTTGTGACCAACAATGTAGGGGGCAGTGCCAGGCCTAAAGGAGATGCCTGGAAATATACACACAGATTTCAATGAAAGATGACTGTGGCCAGTATTTGCCTGGTGGTTGAGAGGTTGAGTGCACCTGCCAATGCAGGGTTTGATTCCCTACATGGTAACATTCCACATGCTTTGGACCAACTAAGCCCATGTACCATAGCTACTGACCCGACATGCCTAGAGCCCACAAGCTGCAACAAGAAAACCCATTGCACTCAGAGTCCCGTGGACAGCTGCAGCTAGAGAAAACCAGAGCACAGCAGTGAAGACCCAGCTCAAGAACAAATGTGGCCAAGAATCACTTTCTGCCTAGAAATGGTCTCTCGGTGTTTGGGAGAGAGACAGATTTTGTCTTAAGGAGGAATGGAATTCAAATCCTGGCTCCGCTCCCTCGTAGCTGGCTGTGTGACTGTGGGTGAGTAATTCAGCCTTTCTGTTTTTTCCCTCTGCAGAATGAGCAATACAGAGCTCTTGTGAGAAGGAAATGAAACAGTGTGTGTGAAGCACCCAGAAGCACTGTGTCTGGCAAAGAGAAGGCACATTTCTGTACCCTTCATGTCTCGGGCAGGGTGCCTGGAAGAGTGCGGGCCTCAAGGGGTGGCATCCTGACACTTCAGGTGCCCACCATGAAAACAGGAGCCAGAGAGTAGAGCAAATGGAAGCAGCTGACACAGGTCCCTCAAGGGCAAATGTTACGAGAGAGCCTCTCTCGTGTGCTGGATGAACAAAAAACTAAAGCGTCAACCAAGGATCAGTGGCTGATACATCTGCTAATGAGTCCAAGCAGATCTCCCTGTGCCCCTCCCAGCCTTGACACAGAATCCCAAGATATCACAGAAATGAACATAAATTGACTCTCTAAGGGTCTGAATTAAAGGAAAATCGGAGGGTTCTCAAGGGACAAGCACAGGTCCTTGATTCCTTATTCAAAACTCCTAGAAATGCAACATTGTAAGTCAATGATACTCTCTTTAGAGTTCAATGTATTTTGGAATTAAAAGGTTTCTGTGTCTTAGAAAAGTAGTAAGTTGCATATAACATATTTGCATATGACCCCAAGCAGGGCCCAGGACAGCTCTCCATAATTAAAGACAGATACGTCTGCAGCAGAATTCTTAATGTTCACACTAAGTGGGGTGTCACCCTCATATTGGTTCACATCAGGTGAAGCCCAGGTCAGCCAAATCAAATATTCCTTTGAAGCCCATTCACATGCTTTGGACCAACTAAGCCCATGTACCATAGCTACTGACCCGACATGCCTAGAGCCCACAAGCTGCAACAAGAAAACCCATTGCACTCAGAGTCCCGTGGACAGCTGCAGCTAGAGAAACCAGAGCACAGCAGTGAAGACCCAGCTCAAGAACAAATGTGGCCAAGAATCACTTTCTGCCTAGAAATGGTCTCTCGGTGTTTGGGAGAGAGACAGATTTTGTCTTAAGGAGGAATGGAATTCAAATCCTGGCTCCGCTCCCTCGTAGCTGGCTGTGTGACTGTGGGTGAGTAATTCAGCCTTTCTGTTTTTTCCCTCTGCAGAATGAGCAATACAGAGCTCTTGTGAGAAGGAAATGAAACAGTGTGTGTGAAGCACCCAGAAGCACTGTGTCTGGCAAAGAGAAGGCACATTTCTGTACCCTTCATGTCTCGGGCAGGGTGCCTGGAAGAGTGCGGGCCTCAAGGGGTGGCATCCTGACACTTCAGGTGCCCACCATGAAAACAGGAGCCAGAGAGTAGAGCAAATGGAAGCAGCTGACACAGGTCCCTCAAGGGCAAATGTTACGAGAGAGCCTCGGTCGTGTGCTGGATGAACAAAAAACTAAAGCGTCAACCAAGGATCAGTGGCTGATACATCTGCTAATGAGTCCAAGCAGATCTCCCTGTGCCCCTCCCAGCCTTGACACAGAATCCCAAGATATCACAGAAATGAACATAAATTGACTCTCTAAGGGTCTGAATTAAAGGAAAATCGGAGGGTTCTCAAGGGACAAGCACAGGTCCTTGATTCCTTATTCAAAACTCCTAGAAATGCAACATTGTAAGTCAATGATACTCTCTTTAGAGTTCAATGTATTTTGGAATTAAAAGGTTTCTGTGTCTTAGAAAAGTAGTAAGTTGCATATAACATATTTGCATATGACCCCAAGCAGGGCCCAGGACAGCTCTCCATAATTAAAGACAGATACGTCTGCAGCAGAATTCTTAATGTTCACACTAAGTGGGGTGTCACCCTCATATTGGTTCACATCAGGTGAAGCCCAGGTCAGCCAAATCAAATATTGGAAATGTTTGCATTTTGGGATTTCCAAAAAATAAAAAAATTAAAAAACCAAAAAGAAAAAAACAAAAGAAAAACTCACACCATTTTGCAAAAAAAACCCCAAAACACCACACAGTGGATCTGTACTGTCTGATATACTGTCCTTTTCTCTATCAGTTAGTCCCTACCCTTGATCTCAGGGAGCTTCCTATCAGGAGCAGATCCGAGGCACAGAGAGCAAAGAAGCCACCTGGAGGTACTGAGATGTGAAGTTCAAGTTCAGCAGAAGTAGTGTCAGTCGAGGGGGAGCCAGGAATCCTGAGGCACTGCCTTGGGCTTTCATGGCCTCCTCCTCCCCGGCCACCTGGATGTCACATCTGTGGTGCTGAGAAAGCCACCCTCCAAACTGCTGCCCCGTGGGGTCGGTGGCCTTTACCTGGAGCTGCCGTCCCATAGCCGTAGCCCTGGTTGGCAACGACAAAGGGCTCGTTCAGTGTGATCCAGAACTTGACCTTGTCCCCCAGCCTCTCGAACAGCACCTCTGCATACTCCTTAAACCGCTGCACAACCGTCTCGTTCTCCCAGCCTCCGACGTCCTGGAGAGCCTGGGGCAGGTCCCAGTGGTAAATGGTCACCTGTGACAACACAAGATCAGTGTTTCCTTCAGCCTGCTTTTCCAGCGAAGCCACCAACACCACGTGCACCAGTGCAGTGTCTCCTGCTAATGCTGAGGAGGAATGGTGAGACAAAACGCCTCTCAGGTTCTTTGGCGGGAAGGGTAGGAGAGCAGAGCTGAAGCGCGAGACGGATTCATACGTCTGGATCAGAGAAGCCTGGGTCTGTCTCCGCTCTGCCACCCGTCAGCTGTGTGACCTGGGGCTCAGGCACTGAGAGCCTCCATGTCCGGGAATCACCATGTCGCCTAAATCACACAGCAGAGCCCAGGGAAAGTGACTGATATCCTGCCTGCAACTTGGCAAATGTTAGCTGTGCTTGTAATCAAGGATCAGAAATGCTAGAGCTTCAGAACCTCCTGGATAGACTGCACTGAAGATTTCCGGAGGAGGGAGGCATTTCGCTTTTCAAGGGGCATCCCCAAGGACATCTAGTGTGTCTGGAGGCTCTTGGAGCCTCCAGAGCTGCGAGCCCTTTGCTGGAAACAGACCCCTCTGGCCACGCCCATATTGCGGTCCTTCCTCTCCCGGGTCTTCCTTTGATGTTCCTAACACACCCCCATGCTGGGGTCTCCGCTGTCCTCAGTCCCCACTGGGCTGCCAACCATCTTCAGCTCAGACCCGTCTTTCCCTTTGCCTGAAATGCCTTTCCCTGGCCCGCCCGCCCAGCCAAATTCTCTCCAAGACCCAGGCCTCCTTGAAGGTTCTTCTGGCCACAGCGCTTCTCTGCAGTGTCTCAATACCCTTAAGAACAACAGGGACTTCCTTGATGATCCAGTGGTTAGGACTCCAAGCTTTCACGGCCAAGTGCCCAGATTCAATCCCTGGTCAGGGAACTAACGTCCAAAAAGTCACGTGGCACAACCAAAAATAAACATAAATTTAAGACCTATACATAAATAAAAACTTAAAACCTATTTAAGAACTATAAAATTACGTAGCCCTGAGCTGTGTTCTCTCTGAATTGCCGTGTGCAGTGGATCTCCTCTCCCCCAGATCTCGGGGTCCTGCAGGAGAGCCCCTGGCCGGCCTGTCTCCATCACAGCTGGCTCACCCACGCACTGTAACGAGCGCTGCGTGGCTGACTTATTCCTGCAGTGTTAGCAGCGTGAGGAATCCAGGTAGCATTTTTTTTTAATTATTTATTTTTATTTATTTAGTTGCGCTGGATTTTAACTGTGGCATGGAAACTCCTAGTTGTGGTATATGGGATCTCCTTTCCTGACCAGGGATTCAGTCTGGGTCCTCTGCATTGCGGGCTCAGGTCTTAGTCACTGGATCACCAGGGACGTCACCAGGTAGCACCTTAATTTGTAACACCCTCTGCTGTGGGGGTGGGAGGAAGGGGGTGGTAATGCTGAGAGTATGCTCTGGCTACAAACTCTCCAATCACTCCAGCAGAGGACACGCCAGGATCATAGCGCTGCTGCCCGCGGGCCCTTTATCATAAACAGCCCAGCAGAAAGGAAAGTGTCCTTAGGCTCCCAGGTAAAACGTAAGTGATCCGGGGACAGCAGAGGAAGCCCCCGGGTGAGCTTTATCACTCAGAACAACTCATGGCTTAAACGTTTCAGCAGTTCTGCTCCTAGGACTACATCCTACAGATAAACGTCTACCTTAGGGGACTTACGTATCTGTGGTTACTCGCTGTAGTGTTGGCTACAAGGGCAAAAAAGTGGAGACATCACAGGGACGAGTGTCCAGTAACAGCAGAGTGACTGGAGAAGAAGGTACAAATAATTTCCACATAAACAGAAAGTAAAAGGAACACGTGAGGAAACTACATATGGATATGGAAATAGCTGTGAGAACTACTGTTAGATAAAAGAAAGTATCAAACTGTATGTATCGACCACACCATCAGGAAAAAAGAAGGGGAAAGGCAAACACACACACACACACGTGCCCACATATGCAAAAGGACATGAAAACCCAGCAAACTTGGACGCCTGTAAGGAGTGGGAGAGATGGCTGGGGTCGCGGTGAGCAGGGATCAGGGACAGAAGGAATATCTTGACAACTCAAAAGTTAAACTTGACAAGAGCACCTTTTTTCCACACAGTGGACAGGCCGCCCGCCCAGCCAGCTCCCTTGTGAGGACCCGGCCCAGGCCTGCTCAGGGCCCCATCCCACCTGGGGCTGGATGCTGGCGGCCAGCAGCGTGTCAATGAGCTGCACGTAGTAGTTCAGGCCCGCTTCATTGATGTACTTGTTGGTCCCGTCGGGGAGGATGCGCGTCCAAGAGATGGAGAAGCGATAGTGCGTCACGCCCAGGGTCTTCAGGGCGACCAGATCCTCGGCAACCTTGTGGTAACTGTCACAGGCCACGTCTCCTGTGTCATTGTTCTCGATCCTCAGGGGTGTGTGAGAAAATGTGTCCCAAATACTGAGTCCTTTGCCATCTGCTCTCCACGCACCTTCGATCTTAAGAGGACAAGACATGGTCTCAGTCAGTCATGCTGTCAAGCCTTTCCTGTCAGAGGGTGAGTCCCGAGTCAGGACATAAGTCGGCATCACCTCCTCTGCTCCCCCAGTTCCCTGCAGCTTCCTGGGCACACTTTCTGAACGTCACCGCCCTGTCACGCCGCACTTACACACCTGCTGACTGGCCTCCCTCCTGCGAGCTGAGGCCAGACCAGACACGGCACCTTTCATCTTGGTGGCCCAGCAGCCAGTGCAGCAGTGTCTGGGGTATGGCGGGTGCTCATTAAACGTACGAAAGAACAGTCTGACGTGCCTCACCCCCGTCACAGTCAAACACACGCCAATGGTGACAGGTGTGGAGGCAGGTGTTCTAATCAGGACAGGTGTCACTGTTTCTGTGCCCGTGTTTCCTCCCTCCACCTAATCTACAGGGAAACTGACCACAAATCCCTGGGCAAATGCCTGCCTATGGGCTTAGGTAGTCTGAGTTGTGTCATTTCTATTTCCTTTAAGACACTCCACCCTGTATGGTGTGATACTCTGTGAATGGCTGTGGCAAAGCAGTGCTGGCCTTCTAACCAAGAGTGCACATCCAGGCTTGGCCTGCACGGCCCCTGTGAGCGGGGCAGGCCTGGGATCAGCGGGGATGCTCTCTGTGTGGTCCATCGGAGTGGAAGAGAGGGCTTGGTGGATGAGAGACTAGCTAATGCAGGGAAATAAGAAAATAAGTGACTGTGTTAAGGATATTAGGAGCTAGATATCTCATCATTGGAGAAAGGAGATACAAATATGGAAAGTGGGAAGGCCAGTATGGACGCTATGAAGGAGGGTTGAAACTAGAGCTAGCAGGGTGTATTTTCAACATGCGGAGAGATGTGGGTGGATGCTAGAAATAGATACACCCATGTTTCTTTGCTCTGTCCACTTCTAGAGGGCCTGGAAATAATGACACCCCCGTAGCAGTGAGCACACTGAGCACCCAGATCTTGGTTTCTAGATGCCCTTATCCAATGAAGGGAACCAGGGCTCATTAGAGAAATGGCTGATTACAGGGATGGGGCAGAAAAGATACAAGATGAGCCTGGAACATCTTGCTGCACCAGAAAGAATGAGGAAAGTGCTCAGAGAATGATGAGTCATGTCAAAAGGACACAGGCTCTAGCTAAAGGACCATTTGCCTGGCAAATGTGGGATGATTTAAGTATCTGCATATATAATGATGGCAAAAGAATAACCCACTGGAAAAAAAAAAACAGGACTTCATGAGGCTATGCTGATGATAAATATCAATGTGTAGTCACATATAAATAAAATGTAACTAAGTAGAAGACAAAGCTCAACCTTTGTGCTGAATGCCAGCTAATACATACAAAAGCAATGATGAATTTAGAAAAATCACCATTTGTCAACTATCACCGTAACAACTGGGGATTCTCCCGTAACTCAGCTGGTAAAGAATCTGCCTGCAATTCAAGAGACCCTGGTTTGAACCCTAGGTAGGGAAGATTCCTTGTAGAAGGAATAAGCTACCCACTCCAGTATTGTTGGGCTTCCCTGGTGGCTCAGATAATGAAGAATCTGCCCGCAATGAGGGAGACCTGGGTTCGATCCCTGGGCTGGGACGATCCCCTGGAGAAGGGCAAGGCCACCCACTCCAGCATTCTTGCCTGGAGAATTCCATGGCTCATCCATGGGTTGGTTGCAAAGAGTTGAACACGACTGAATGACTCCACTTTCACACTTTTCACAGTAATAACTGATTCAGGCCTGTAGCATGTGCCCTAAGATCAGCTGTAAACCACCAAGTGGTTCTTGCCCAGGGACTGTTTGTCCCCATGGAGGCACGTGGCAATGTCTTTCTGGTTGTTACAGCTGGGGGTGGGGTCCACCAGCATCTGGTGGGCAGAGGCCGGGTTTGCTGCTGGACATCCTGTAGTGCATAGGACGGGCCCATAACAGAGTTCTCAGCCTCAAATGGGTCTCCCAGCTGGAGAAACCCTGCTACAGAGGGTTCTGTAAGAGAAAGAGGAGCCTGTCTCTGAAATCTTGGCATTTCCTCCAGTGAACCCTTTGTGTACAGTGTTGACACTGAGCTCCCAGATCTTGGTTTCTAGATGCCCTTATCCAATGAAGGGAACCAGGGCTCATTAGAGAAATGGCTGATTACAGGGATGGGGCAGAAAAGATACAAGATGAGCCTGGAACATCTTGCTGCACCAGAAAGAATGAGGAAAGTGCTCAGAGAATGATGAGTCATGTCAAAAGGACACAGGCTCTAGCTAAAGGACCATTTGCCTGGCAAATGTGGGATGATTTAAGTATCTGCATATATAATGATGGCAAAAGAATAACCCACAGGCAAAAAAAACAGGACTTCATGAGGCTATGCTGATGATAAATATCAATGTGTAGTCACATATAAATAAAATGTAACTAAGTAGAAGACAAAGCTCAACCTTTGTGCTGAATGCCAGCTAATACATACAAAAGCAATGATGAATTTAGAAAAATCACCATTTGTCAACTATCACCGTAACAACTGGGGATTCTCCCGTAACTCAGCTGGTAAAGAATCTGCCTGCAATTCAAGAGACCCTGGTTTGAACCCTAGGTAGGGAAGATTCCTTGTAGAAGGAATAAGCTACCCACTCCAGTATTGTTGGGCTTCCCTGGTGGCTCAGATAATGAAGAATCTGCCCGCAATGAGGGAGACCTGGGTTCGATCCCTGGGCTGGGACGATCCCCTGGAGAAGGGCAAGGCCACCCACTCCAGCATTCTTGCCTGGAGAATTCCATGGCTCATCCATGGGTTGGTTGCAAAGAGTTGAACACGACTGAATGACTCCACTTTCACACTTTTCACAGTAATAACTGATTCAGGCCTGTAGCATGTGCCCTAAGATCAGCTGTAAACCACCAAGTGGTTCTTGCCCAGGGACTGTTTGTCCCCATGGAGGCACGTGGCAATGTCTTTCTGGTTGTTACAGCTGGGGGTGGGGTCCACCAGCATCTGGTGGGCAGAGGCCGGGTTTGCTGCTGGACATCCTGTAGTGCATAGGACGGGCCCATAACAGAGTTCTCAGCCTCAAATGGGTCTCCCAGCTGGAGAAACCCTGCTACAGAGGGTTCTGTAAGAGAAAGAGGAGCCTGTCTCTGAAATCTTGGCATTTCCTCCAGTGAACCCTTTGTGTACAGTGTTGACCAGAACTGCAAAGCGGACCAAGAGCTGTGGTTTCCTGCAGGCCATGGAATAGGACACAGGAATAGTTGCTGTGGTTGTGTGCTTAGCTACCATCCACCTGGGTGTGGCAGAATTTGGTCTGAGACGTCATTCTACCCTGGTAGTCTGGTGGTCTACCTCACCTTCCTCAGAAACAACTATCATCACCCAGACAAGACCCAAGCGCTGAGCAACTCAGAGTCAGGTCAGCTGACTCCTGACCACTGACCCTGCCCAGGTTCCACACTGAGGGTAGAGAGACCCACTCCTGTATCCAAGAAAATAAATGGAGGCAGCAGATACAAAGCAGGCTCCTACCTTAGCTGCCTGGGCAAATCACACTTCACCTGTAGCTTTGATTTATCTGAGGAAACGTAAACCCTTGTATTTTCTGTATTAATGAGCTTCATTTAACATGAATAAGGTAAAGGTCTGATGGTATTAGGACACCAGAAAAAGCCCAGGCCCACACAAGAGCCATTTTGATTGAACTGTCTGCTTGGAAGGGACTAGGTGGTGAGATGAAGGTGTCCAGCTGAGAATCTTCATATTTGCACATCTTTGCTTAAGTGTTTCCGCCAGACTCCAACCTGACTTGCTAACATTCTCAGCCTGGACCTTGTAACTGTGCTTATCCACCTGAATTTGGGGATGTGAAGAAGCCAGGCAGTCTGGGGAGAAGGCTTCCCAGACCCCCCCGCCCGGTGCCCATACCCCCCGCCCACAGGTCTGTGAGAATCCACCGCTCCCCCCTGCCCTCCACAATCCTGACCTCAGAGCCTGGCGCACAGTAGGTCTGAGGTCAACGGTGAACTGCCCTGAGCCCCTCACCTGGTATGAGGCGGTAGCCGCACTCCAGATGAAGCCCTTGGGAAACTGTCCGTATAGAAACTCATCTTCCTTGGCCAGCGGCATGCCGTTGTTGGTGATGACCTCTGTGTAGTAACTGGCCGAGGCTCTTGCGGTGCGAGGCCTGTTTGTGTTACTGAAATCAACATGGTGCAGTCCAAACTTGACCGTGTAGCCATTTAGCCACTCAAAGCTGTCCATCAGGGACCAGGCAGCATATCCTCGGAGGTCGACACCATCAAGCCTGTAGGCTGGAGACATTCCAGAGAGAGAAGAGGACAGCGTTACGCCAGGAAGCCCAGCCACGTACTGGCTTCTCACTTCAGGTAGTCCTAAACCACCAGCTTGCACACACAAATAAAGTGTGCCCTGACAGATCATCTTTCCTTTTGTCAGCCCTGGTGCCCCCCTAACAAGTACTAACCACTGATCTTTGCAAAGTCAAATTCCTTTGTTGAAGTAAAGGGGCATGTCTGAAATTCAAGAGTCTTAGCCCACTTTAGAAGTTATTCCTCTGGAGTCCATGGAACCTGAAGGTGAAAGTGCTAATCACTCAGTCATGTCCAACTCTTTGCAACCGTGTGGACGGCAGCCTGCCAGGCTCTGTCCAAGGAATTGTCCAGGCAGAAATACTAGAGTGGGTTTCCATTCCCTTCTCCAGGGGATCTTCCCAACCCAGGGATTGAACCCAGTGCAGGTCTGCCTGCACTGAGGGCAGATTCTTTACCATCTGAGGCACCAGGGAAGCCCAACAATGGAAACTACCTCTACAATATAATAAGCTTCATGTTAGCAGAAAGTTGTTTTGTCCACTGCTATGTCCCAAACATTTGAGAACAGAACTTGTCCCATAGTAGTTATGCAATAATGGATGAACGGGCACATGAAAATACTCTTGTGGGACTCTGTATGCATCTTTGGAGAGATAGCAGAAAGGTATCCCTTGTCCTGGACTAACCGCCCACAGGTCTGTGAGAATCCACCGCTCCCCTGCCCTCCACAATCCTGACCTCAGAGCCTGGCGCACAGTAGGTCTGAGGTCACGTGAACTGCCCTGAGCCCCTCACCTGGTATGAGGCGGTAGCCGCACTCCAGATGAAGCCCTTGGGAAACTGTCCGTATAGAAACTCATCTTCCTTGGCCAGCGGCATGCCGTTGTTGGTGATGACCTCTGTGTAGTAACTGGCCGAGGCTCTTGCGGTGCGAGGCCTGTTTGTGTTACTGAAATCAACATGGTGCAGTCCAAACTTGACCGTGTAGCCATTTAGCCACTCAAAGCTGTCCATCAGGGACCAGGCAGCATATCCTCGGAGGTCGACACCATCAAGCCTGTAGGCTGGAGACATTCCAGAGAGAGAAGAGGACAGCGTTACGCCAGGAAGCCCAGCCACGTACTGGCTTCTCACTTCAGGTAGTCCTAAACCACCAGCTTGCACACACAAATAAAGTGTGCCCTGACAGATCATCTTTCCTTTTGTCAGCCCTGGTGCCCCCATAACAAGTATTAATGACTGATCTTTGCAAAATCAAATTCCTTTGTTGAAGTAAAGGGGCATGTCTGAAATTCAAGAGTCTTAGCCCACTTTAGAAGTTATTCCTCTGGAGTCCATGGAACCTGAAGGTGAAAGTGCTAATCACTCAGTCATGTCCAACTCTTTGCAACCGTGTGGACGGCAGCCTGCCAGGCTCTGTCCAAGGAATTGTCCAGGCAGAAATACTAGAGTGGGTTTCCATTCCCTTCTCCAGGGGATCTTCCCAACCCAGGGATTGAACCCAGTGCAGGTCTGCCTGCACTGAGGGCAGATTCTTTACCATCTGAGGCACCAGGGAAGCCCAACAATGGAAACTACCTCTACAATATAATAAGCTTCATGTTAGCAGAAAGTTGTTTTGTCCACTGCTATGTCCCAAACATTTGAGAACAGAACTTGTCCCATAGTAGTTATGCAATAATGGATGAACGGGCACATGAAAATACTCTTGTGGGACTCTGTATGCATCTTTGGAGAGATGACCAGTGCTTTTTTCAGATTGCAAAGGGATATGTAACCCCAGACAGGGAAAGAGCGATAGAATTAGGGTACAAACAAGAGGCCTGTGGATGGTTTATACTCCACTCTGCCAAGGGTCATGACATACGGGTGTTGGCAGACTCTCTAAGGGAGACTTGAACCCTCACGTACCTTTCAAAGCTTCATTGATATAGGTTTTGTGGTAAAATATCCTATCAGTATCTTCCAGTTTGGAGTCTGTCAGCCCCACTCCATTCTCAGTGATGTAAATGGGGATGTCCCCATACTCTTCCTTGACCCAGTTGAGCAGCCTCCGCATGCCCCAGGCGGCAGCCCTGTCGATGGCGGTGGCCGGCCAGGACGTGTCTTCCTTCTCCAGCAGCTCCTGGTCAGTCGTGTAGGAGGGCGGGTTTAGCCTGGGGGTGGTGTGCTGCACGATCCTGGAGGAGTAAGTGTTGAGGCAGAACACGTCGGCAGTGCCTGCGACATACTGCTTCTCCTCCTCTGTGAAGCTGGGCAGGCGGGAGCTGTCCAGGTGCTGCAGTTCGCTCCTGTTCCCCACTTTCCACTTCATGGCGTCTGGGTAGTCTCCGTTTCGGAAGATGGGGTGGGCGAACCAGCCCAGGGAGAACTGCAGCATTCGGTCAGCGGCCTCCACGTCCCTGGGGACCAGCGACTCAGGCTCCGCCCAGTGGGAACTGAGGCTCAAGGAGATCACCCCTTTCTGCTCTTGCCTGTACTTCTCGTCGTATGTGTGGTAGACGCGGGCGTGAGCTTTGATGATGGCGTGGCCAATCCTGTAAGGTCCCGAGCCTGGGTCGTTCACCTGTGGGGGAAATTCCCCTGAGCCGTACCCCAACCAGGCCTGGTATGTGGGCTCATTAAAAGTCATCCAGAACTTGACTCTGTCCCCAAAGGTCTGGAAGCAGAAGTCTGCGTAGCTGTTGAACAAGTCGATCAAGGAAGGATTCTCCCAGCCTCCGATATCCTGCAGGGCCTCAGGCAGGTCCCAGTGGAACAGGGTCACCATGGGAGAGATGTTACTGGCCACCAAGCCGTTGATCAGCTTGTTGTAATAATCAACACCATGTGTGTTGACGGAAGTGTTTCTCCCAGTTGGGAAAATTCGAGACCAGGAGATGGAGAAGCGATAGGCCTTCACCTTCAAAGTGCGGAGCATGTTCAGATCGGCATCCAGGTTGTTATAGCTGTCACAGGCCACGTCTCCCGTGGCGTTGTCTTTCACGTTGCTCCCTGGCGTGTGGGTGAAGTTATCCCAGATGCTGGGGCCCTTGCCATCAGCATCCCAGGCTCCTTCAACCTGATAGGCTGACGAGGACACACCCCACAGAAAGTCATCCCGGAACGTGCCATGGTAGAACAGATCTCTTTCAAACTTGGGTTGGTTGGAGAACTTCTCCCAGACCACTTTCGCCCTGGAGGGTACCTCAGAGGGAAAAGTGAAGGCTCTGACCCTCCGGGGGACGCTGGCTGTTCTGGGTTGTGGCAGTCTTTTTACTACCTTGGTAAGGAAGCTGTTCTTTTCTATCGTGCTGGTGAAAAAGTAGGCAGATTTCCTGGGAGTCCTTGGCCTGCTGCTGTCGTTGAAGTTGACATGGTACAGCCCAAACCTCTGGCTGTACCCAGAAGGGCCTTCAAACCCATCGATGAAGGAACGAGCGATGTAAGACCGAACATCCACCAAGTCTTCCTTGACAGCTGTGGAGAAAAACGAAATTGGAACTAAAGTCTCTGTTACTGACTATTCTAAAGTCTCTGTGATTATTTTTAAAACAGGGGTTTGTCAGCACTGCAGCCCAGGAGACACAGATTCAAGAAGCACTTGAATTGTGTTCTGCTATAAAATGGGGGAAGCCTGTAAAGGCAAAGCCTCCAAGGCTACATAAATTGTCCAGAACTAGGATTGGAGGGACTTCACTGGTGGTCCCTGGTTAAGACTTCATGCTGCCAATGCAGGGGGCATGAGTTTGATTCCTGGTCAGGGAACTAAGGTCCTATAAGCCAAATGGTGTGGACAAAAAATATATATATGATGAGGCTTGATGAATGAATAGGACTCAGATGGGCAGACCACCCCAGTGGTCCAGTGAGTGGGGACACCGCCTTGCAGTACAAGGGGTGCCAGTTCAATCCCTGGCCTGGGAAGATCCCACGTGCCGTGGAGCAGCTGGACTGATGTGTCCAATTACCGAGCCAGAGCTCTGGCGTGCATGCGCCCAGAGCTGCTGCTCTGCGACAACAGAGGCCACTGCAATGGGAGGCCCACACGGGCCAAAGGACAAAGACGGATGAAAATAAATAAATGAAAGACCAATAGAAAAGGCAAAAAAAAAAAAAAAAAAAAAAAAACCAGCAAAGACCTGAGGCCTTTACAGAAAGAGTGATGAGGCTGTTGTGAAGGACTCACTATTACTACAAGTACTGCTTTTTGGTTTCATTTCCATGCAAGACTGTCTGCCTCACAGAACAAAACTCTGAAGACCCAATGAAGTACCACCCGTGCTCCAACCACCAGCATACCCTGTTCTTACCCTTGAGCACCTCGTTGATATACTGGTTGAAGTAGTCAACTCTCAGGGAATCATTGATGAAGTCCTCAGTCTCACCTATGGGCATGCCATTCCCAGCCAGGTAGATTGGAACTTTGCCTCTTGTGTATTCCAAGGATACAAACCGCAACAGCCTCCTGATGCCCCAGGGCACCACGCGAATCCAGGGGGATGCGGTTTGGGGCCACGCAGGGTCCACATGCTGGGAGAAACCTCCAATGGCATCATAGCTGGGGGAGCAGGTGTCTCCTTGGGCCTTGCTGATGAGGCGGGAAGTGTAGTGGGACAGACCCAGAAAGTCAGCGGAGCCTTTCAGGAGCTGCTTCTCTGCCTCTGTGAACTCAGGGAGCTGGGCCACGGGACGGGGGCACTGCTTGTTCAGCTGTTGGATCTGGGCCTTCAGGGCAGCCGGGTAGTCTCCGTCCACGAAGATGGGGTGAGCAAACCAGCCCAGCATGAAGTGCAGGAAGCGTTCGGAGGCGCTCAGGTCCTTGGGACTCTCTGGGGACAAGGGTTCTGCCCAGTCGGAGTTCAGCACAATGCCCACACGCCCCTGCTGCTGGGGACGGTGGTGGCTGTCGTAGTGATGCCAGGCCCTGGCATGCGCCTTGAGGACCATGTGAGCCACCTTGTGAGGAAGAAAGAAGGAAATAGAAGACTTAATGACAGCAGCATGGCCCACACATCAGTAACAAGCCAATGACAACTCTGTTGGCAAGTGAACATCAAGGGCAATGATGGCAGCAAGTTAACAAGACTGACAATGTCAACATCACCGGTGTCAATGTCATCAAGAAGTTAACACCTGGGCTTCCCTGGTGGTCCAGTGGGTAAAGACACTGCCTTGCAGTGCAAGGGGCGCCAGTTCGATCCCTGGCCTGGGAAGATCCCACGTGCCGCAGAGCGGCTGGATCAATGTGTCCAATTACCGAGCCGGTGCTCTGCGACGACAGAGGCCACTGCGATGGGAGGCCCACATGGGCCAAAGAACAAAGATGGATGAAAAATAGATAAATGAAAGACCAATAGAAGTGGCCCGCCTGCTCCCCTCCCTCCTCAACCCTCTCCCCCAAAAAAGAAGTTAACACCTGTGTCTCAATATCAACAAATCAATAAAGCATCAAGTCAACACCAATAAAAAAGTTAAGACTGATGCTAAAAATGTAAAGAAGGTGACAACAGGGACAATGCTGAAGATAAAAATCATGTCAACACAAGTGCCAGCAACATCAGCATTGTAGACAACAGCCTCAACAATGTCAACACAACAGTGACCAGATTAATGGCAACAGTGTCATAACCACATTAACAATAACAGGGGTTAGTGATTTCTCTTGTGTGATCCTAACCTATGTGACAAGTACAAATAGTGTTTCCATGATACAGGTGAGGAATACGGGATCCAGAGACGGGTGAACACGAGCCGTCTGACCTCAGGCCTGTACCGTCACCCACAGTGCTGACCTGCCTCTTCTCTGTATGTGCTTACCGACCAACTAGCCAACAACTAACTGGTAGGGGGATCACTGTAGTTTACATACAAAGGAGAGGAAAAATCTTTCTAGTCTGCCCCTTCTGCCTTCTATTTAATGAAATCTAAGAAGAGGGTTCTGCCCAGTCGGAGTTCAGCACAATGCCCACACGCCCCTGCTGCTGGGGACGGTGGTGGCTGTAGTGATGCCAGGCCCTGGCATGCGCCTTGAGGACCATGTGAGCCACCTTGTGAGGAAGAAAGAAGGAAA
The DNA here is from genome assembly GCA_022376925.1 of Tragulus kanchil. Classification (NCBI taxonomy): domain Eukaryota; kingdom Metazoa; phylum Chordata; class Mammalia; order Artiodactyla; family Tragulidae; genus Tragulus; species Tragulus kanchil. Next base: position 48,585,335 of record JAIOJX010000026.1, read on the forward strand.
TAGAAGACTTAATGACAGCAGCATGGCCCACACATCAGTAACAAGCCAATGACAACTCTGTTGGCAAGTGAACATCAAGGGCAATGATGGCAGCAAGTTAACAAGACTGACAATGTCAACATCACCGGTGTCAATGTCATCAAGAAGTTAACACCTGGGCTTCCCTGGTGGTCCAGTGGGTAAAGACACTGCCTTGCAGTGCAAGGGGCGCCAGTTCGATCCCTGGCCTGGGAAGATCCCACGTGCCGCAGAGCGGCTGGATCAATGTGTCCAATTACCGAGCCGGTGCTCTGCGACGACAGAGGCCACTGCGATGGGAGGCCCACATGGGCCAAAGAACAAAGATGGATGAAAAATAGATAAATGAAAGACCAATAGAAGTGGCCCGCCTGCTCCCCTCCCTCCTCAACCCTCTCCCCCAAAAAAGAAGTTAACACCTGTGTCTCAATATCAACAAATCAATAAAGCATCAAGTCAACACCAATAAAAAAGTTAAGACTGATGCTAAAAATGTAAAGAAGGTGACAACAGGGACAATGCTGAAGATAAAAATCATGTCAACACAAGTGCCAGCAACATCAGCATTGTAGACAACAGCCTCAACAATGTCAACACAACAGTGACCAGATTAATGGCAACAGTGTCATAACCACATTAACAATAACAGGGGTTAGTGATTTCTCTTGTGTGATCCTAACCTATGTGACAAGTACAAATAGTGTTTCCATGATACAGGTGAGGAATACGGGATCCAGAGACGGGGTGAACACGAGCCGTCTGACCTCAGGCCTGTACCGTCACCCACAGTGCTGACCTGCCTCTTCTCTGTATGTGCTTACCGACCAACTAGCCAACAACTAACTGGTAGGGGGATCACTGTAGTTTACATACAAAGGAGAGGAAAAATCTTTCTAGTCTGCCCCTTCTGCCTTCTATTTAATGAAATCTAAGAAGAGGAAGCACAGCCAGGATCTGTTTGTAGATGTAACTCATAGTCTTACAAAAGCCAGCATCCTTCCCTGGTGGAGCACCTGAGAAACTGGACAAAGGTGGGGTGTGTGGAGAATAACATCCTAGATTTCAGTCTTGACTCTGTCACATGCTCCGTCATGCTCAGTCAACTCAAAACGTCCTCTCTCTCGGATTCAGCTTTGTCTGTTGGAAGTGGATCATTGTGGATCCACCCGGAGGATTCAGAGCAACTGAATATATACAGAGCACAGAGCAGAGATGGGAATGCAGGATGCGGGTTGCTACCACTTGGCCTCTTTTTACCACGTGAAGAGGATGACACCTGTGTTTGAAGAATTTTCTACCAAAACATGCTCTAGAAAGAGAAGCTCCTGACTGCCTCTAAGGTACCAAATAATAGTTCGTAACTGGGCCCTAATCTCCAACAGCAAACTGTGCTCCTTCCTAAAAGTCAGGAATGCTTCTTTTCTAAGCTTGCTGGTGTCGGGGCAAAACGTGGAAACAACCTAAAATGTCCATGTGGTACATATATACACTGGAATGCTACTCAGCCCTAAAAAAGAATGAAATAATGCCATTTGCAGCAACATGAATGCAACTAAACATTATCATACTAAGTGAAATAAGTCAGAAAGAAAAAGACAAATGCCATATGATATATGTGGAATCTAAGATATGGCACAAATGAACCTATCTATGAAATAGAAAAGCAGACTTACAGACAGATCAGACTTGTGGCTGCCAAATGGGAGGTGAGAAAGGGGAAGAATGGACCAGGAGTTTGGGGTTGGCAGATGCAAGCCAGTATATACGGGATGGATAAACAACAAGGTCCTACTATAGATCACAGGGAACTATATTCAATCTCCTGGGATAGACCATAATGAGAAAGAATAAAGAAGGAATGTAATAACTGAGCCACTTTGCTATTCAGCAGAGACTGACACAACATTGTAAACCAACTATACTTCAATAAAAACAACAAAAACAATAACACAGGTCCTAAGCTGAACGTACACTCTGACTACACTATGAATGCAAGGAAGCCACGACTGGAAGGAAATACTATTTAGAATCATGAGAGACCTTTTCTTCAAAATTTTCCTTTAGTGGTATCATATTTTATAAACAAAAGGAAGAATTGAAAGAGAAAAGTGAGGTGAACTTTCTCATCAAAGTCTCTATAGAGAAGTCTCTGGATCCATAGCTGTAGGGATAAGAAGCCTAAGCAGGAAAGGCTGAGATGAGCTTTACAACAAAGACAAACAGGAAGGTCCAAACCTTCCCCCTTCCTTCAGGGCTGCTGTGTGATGGTTGGGAGGGGTGGGAAGGCGGGTATATACATATGACTAATCTGGGAACATACATATCTGTAAACAACAAAACTCTGTAAAAGTTAAAAGTGAAATAAAGGTTTTTTTTAAAAAAAAAAGTAAAATAAAGTTTGAAAAAAAAAAAAAAACCAAAAACCTTCCCCCTTTAGACGTGTCCTCTTTCTCTGTGGGTACGGCCACGTGCTGAACGAGAGCAGAGCAGAAGCCTTGACTTAAGTGCTAAGTTTTGGCACTGCAGTGCCTCATTTATTCACAGTAGTCCAGCTCACTCTGTGCATATTTTGAATTGTTCTCTGATTTTTAAAATGTATATTAGGATCATGTCCCCCCAAAAGGTTTTACTGTCTTGATGAAACTCATCTGTCATGGTGCACAGTGAATACTCTTATTTTAGAACAGAACAGAACGCAAAGTATGACAGGGGAAAGTCAGACTAACATGCTCATCCCAAAGAATGTTGCCAGGGAGACTAGTAGGTTTTCTGGGAGATACTGAAGGAAAAAGGAAACGATGCTTGGGACCCATATTAAGTCACTTTAAATTTTGTCTCCAGGGACTTCCCTGGGGGTCCACTCCACTCTGCAGTCAGGGAGCACGGGTTCAATCTCTGGTCAGGAAACTAAGATCCTATATGTTGCACCATGGCCAAAAAAGAAAACACATTTTGTCTTCAGGATATACATCCCCTTTTTATTGAAGTGATAGTCTGATTGGCCCCTGGAAAGACCACCATCCTCCCTCCCCACCTTCACTTCTCTCATCCGACACTGGGGCTTAGGCCAAAACCATTCATACCCCCAGCCCTGCAGCCTAGACCAGTGACTGGTTCAGGGATGAGCAGTCAACCCACGCAGCAAGCATGAGTACAGGGAGATCTTTGTCAGAACAGAGACAAACAACCTCTCCTGTTTCCTGCCGATCTTGAAACAAGAGAGAAGGATCGGGGCCATCTGGCTACCTGGTAGCCCAAGGATAAAGTCAATGAGTGGAGCAAGAGAAGAGGAAGAAATGAGTCCTGGTAACATCATCTGTGGACAAAACAAGCTCTACTATCATCAGTTAAAACTGAGGACTTTAAAGTTTCCTGAACTCAGAAATTTCCTCCTTACTTAAGTCAGTTTGGGCTGGGTTTTCTCTCACTGGCCATTAACTCCTGACAATGGAAAACCGGCATTGGAGTCAAGTAGACGTGGGCTGAAATGTTGGCTTCACACTCCAACTCACTAGCAATGTCATCACAACCAAATTGCTTCTCCCCCTAAGCCCCAATTCCCTCATCCATCAGAGCTGTTCTGAGGACGTAGCAACAATTTTTGAGGTGCCAGAACAGTGTTTGGATGAATACCATGATTAACAATTTATGGTTCCTTCCCTCCTTCTGATTTCCTCTGAAGAAGAAAAAGGAGAGACTTGCTGATGGGAAGGTAAATAACGTCGGAAGAGAAAGGGCATTTGGTTGGGAAAGCAAGTAGGCACTTCAAGGAAGGGGAGTACCTTAAACGAGGCCACCCCTGGGTCGGCGATGCCTGGGGCGTGCTGGCCGGTGCCGTAGCCCATGTAGCTCATTACCCACGGCTCATGGAAGGTCACCCACAGCTTCACACGGTCTCCAAACGTGGAAAAGCAGAAGGCTGCGTAGTCCAGGAAGGCATCCACCACATCCTCATTCTGCCACCCGCCACGATCCTCCAGGGCCTGAGGCAGGTCCCAGTGGAACAATGTGGCCATGGGCTCGATGTCCGAGTCCAGCAGGCTGTCGATCAGCTTGTTGTAGTAGGCGACGCCCCGGGGGTTGGGGCTCTGCCCCTGACCGGTGGGGAAGATGCGGGACCAGGAGATGGAGAACTTGTAGACCTGGGCCCGGAGGCCGCGGAGCAGGGCGCGTCAGTGTCCACCTTGTGGTAACTGTCACTGGCCACCTCTGGTGTCGCCCAGCCCTTGGCACCCTTCTGGTGCCCCACCGTGTCCCAGATGCTGGCTCCTCTTCCGTCTTCGGCCCAGCCTCCTTCCACATTAAAAGCTCCTGTGGAGACGCCCAGAGGAAGCCTTCAGGAAAAACAAGAGAGAAGGATCGGGCCATCTGGCTACCTGGTAGCCCAAGGATAAAGTCAATGAGTGGAGCAAGAGAAGAGGAAGAAATGAGTCCTGGTAACATCATCTGTGGACAAAACAAGCTCTACTATCATCAGTTAAAACTGAGGACTTTAAAGTTTCCTGAACTCAGAAATTTCCTCCTTACTTAAGTCAGTTTGGGCTGGGTTTTCTCTCACTGGCCATTAACTCCTGACAATGGAAAACCGGCATTGGAGTCAAGTAGACGTGGGCTGAAATGTTGGCTTCACACTCCAACTCACTAGCAATGTCATCACAACCAAATTGCTTCTCCCCCTAAGCCCCAATTCCCTCATCCATCAGAGCTGTTCTGAGGACGTAGCAACAATTTTTGAGGTGCCAGAACAGTGTTTGGATGAATACCATGATTAACAATTTATGGTTCCTTCCCTCCTTCTGATTTCCTCTGAAGAAGAAAAAGGAGAGACTTGCTGATGGGAAGGTAAATAACGTCGGAAGAGAAAGGGCATTTGGTTGGGAAAGCAAGTAGGCACTTCAAGGAAGGGGAGTACCTTAAACGAGGCCACCCCTGGGTCGGCGATGCCTGGGGCGTGCTGGCCGGTGCCGTAGCCCATGTAGCTCATTACCCACGGCTCATGGAAGGTCACCCACAGCTTCACACGGTCTCCAAACGTGGAAAAGCAGAAGGCTGCGTAGTCCAGGAAGGCATCCACCACATCCTCATTCTGCCACCCGCCACGATCCTCCAGGGCCTGAGGCAGGTCCCAGTGGAACAATGTGGCCATGGGCTCGATGTCCGAGTCCAGCAGGCTGTCGATCAGCTTGTTGTAGTAGGCGACGCCCCGGGGGTTGGGGCTCTGCCCCTGACCGGTGGGGAAGATGCGGGACCAGGAGATGGAGAACTTGTAGACCTGGGCCCGGAGGCCGCGGAGCAGGGCGACGTCAGTGTCCACCTTGTGGTAACTGTCACTGGCCACCTCTGGTGTCGCCCAGCCCTTGGCACCCTTCTGGTGCCCCACCGTGTCCCAGATGCTGGCTCCTCTTCCGTCTTCGGCCCAGCCTCCTTCCACATTAAAAGCTCCTGTGGAGACGCCCCAGAGGAAGCCTTCAGGAAAAACATCTTGCAGGAAAGCATCCCTTTCTGCCCTGGACTGGTTGGCAAATGCTTCCCAGACTCTCTGATAGGCTGAGTGGGACGGCCTGGAATCTACTGCTGTGTCCGGATCAAGCTGCAGGGCAGTCTGGAGGTCCAGGCCATCAGCCAGAGAACAAGACCAGCTGTGGGAGTGAAGTGACACAAAGGGACATCATAAGGAATGACTTTAGGTTACAGGTGAAACTGATGAATAGTGACATTGTGTTTACTTAGTAAAGATGCCAATAACACTGACCCAAAGCGATGGGCCAGAAGTAACCGGGAGATGGGAAATTATTATTATTGGCCCTTCTTAGGCAAGTTATCACTGCTCCTGCATGACTGAAAATATTGTACCAAAGCTACTAGTCTCTGTATTAGATCAGATCGGAACACACAAAAAAATCTCAAAATCTGTATGGAGACACAAAAGACCCTAAATAGCCAGAGCAATTTTGAAAAAGCAAAATGGAGCTGGAGGAATGAGGCTTCCTGGCTTCAGACTATATTACAAAGCTACAGTCATCAAGATAGGTACTGGTACAAAAATAGAAATATAGATCAATGGAATAGGATAGAAAACCCAGACATAAGCCTATGCACCCATAGTCAATTAATCTATGATAGGGGCCTCTCCCTGCTGTCCAGTGGGTAAAGAGTCCGCTTGCAGTGCAAGGGGCACTGGTTCAATCCCTGGCCTGGGAAGATCCCACGTGCTGAGGAGCAGCTGGACCTGTGTTTCCAATTATGAGCCAGTGCTCTGGAGCACATGCGCCCAGGGTCAGTGCTCTGCAATGAGAGAGACCACTGCAATGGGAGGCCCACACACACCAAAGAATAAAAAGACAGATGAAAATAAATATATAAATAAAAGAGGCATGATGAGGGAAAAAGAAAAAAAATTAATCTATAACAAAAGAGGCAAGACTACACAATGTTGGAAAGACAGTCTCTTCAACAAATGGTACTGGGAAAACTGGACAGTCACATGTAGAAAAATGAAATTAGATCATTTGCCACATTAAAAGCTCCTGTGGAGACGCCCAGAGGAAGCCTTCAGGAAAAACATCTTGCAGGAAAGCATCCCTTTCTGCCCTGGACTGGTTGGCAAATGCTTCCCAGACTCTCTGATAGGCTGAGTGGGACGGCCTGGAATCTACTGCTGTGTCCGGATCAAGCTGCAGGGCAGTCTGGAGGTCCAGGCCATCAGCCAGAGAACAAGACCAGCTGTGGGAGTGAAGTGACACAAAGGGACATCATAAGGAATGACTTTAGGTTACAGGTGAAACTGATGAATAGTGACATTGTGTTTACTTAGTAAAGATGCCAATAACACTGACCCAAAGCGATGGGCCAGAAGTAACCGGGAGATGGGAAATTATTATTATTGGCCCTTCTTAGGCAAGTTATCACTGCTCCTGCATGACTGAAAATATTGTACCAAAGCTACTAGTCTCTGTATTAGATCAGATCGGAACACACAAAAAAATCTCAAAATCTGTATGGAGACACAAAAGACCCTAAATAGCCAGAGCAATTTTGAAAAGCAAAATGGAGCTGGAGGAATGAGGCTTCCTGGCTTCAGACTATATTACAAAGCTACAGTCATCAAGATAGGTACTGGTACAAAAATAGAAATATAGATCAATGGAATAGGATAGAAAACCCAGACATAAGCCTATGCACCCATAGTCAATTAATCTATGATAGGGGCCTCTCCCTGCTGTCCAGTGGGTAAAGAGTCCGCTTGCAGTGCAAGGGGCACTGGTTCAATCCCTGGCCTGGGAAGATCCCACGTGCTGAGGAGCAGCTGGACCTGTGTTTCCAATTATGAGCCAGTGCTCTGGAGCACATGCGCCCAGGGTCAGTGCTCTGCAATGAGAGAGACCACTGCAATGGGAGGCCCACACACACCAAAGAATAAAAAGACAGATGAAAATAAATATATAAATAAAAGAGGCATGATGAGGGAAAAAGAAAAAAAATTAATCTATAACAAAAGAGGCAAGACTACACAATGTTGGAAAGACAGTCTCTTCAACAAATGGTACTGGGAAAACTGGACAGTCACATGTAGAAAAATGAAATTAGATCATTTGTTAACTCCATACACAAAAATAAGTTCAAAATGGACTAGAGACCTAAATTTCAGACTGACCACTATAAAACTCCTAAAGGAAAACATATTCAGAACACTCTCTGCATTAATCACAGCAAAATCTTTTTTAATCCATCTCCCAGAATAATGAAAATAAACGCAAAAACAAAGGAAACCTACTTAAACTCAAAAGCTTTTGCACAGCAAAAGAAACGATTAACAAAACAAAGAGACAACCCACAGATTGGGAGAAAGTATTTGCCAATAATGTGACTGATAAGAGGTGAGTCTCCAAAATTTACAGCTTATGACACTCCATAGCATCATAACAAACAACCTACTCAAAAAGTGAGCAAAGACCTGAATAGACATTTCTCTAAAGAACCTATCATAAAAAGTGAAGTAAGTAAAAAAGAGAAGGACAAGTACAATATACTAACACATATATATGGAATCTAGTAGGATGGTAATGATAACACACACAGTGAAGCGATGGAAAAACAGACATGAACAGTAGACATATGGACATAGTGGGGAATGAACAGTGGGTGGGAGGCGTAAAGGAAGTAGCACGAAAACCTATACTATCATATGTGAAGAAAATAGCTATTGTCATTGATCTGTGAGAAAAGGGGATCCTGCAGGGGTGCTGTGCGACTGCCTGGAGCGGTGGGAAGAGGGGGATATACATATGACTAAGCTGGGATCATACATATCTGTAAACAACAAAACTCTGTAAAAGTAAAATAAAAATTTTAAAAAATAGACATTTCTCTAAAGAGGACGGACATGCAGATGGCCAACAGGCACATGAAAAGATGTTCAAAATCACAAGTTATTAGAGAAATGCAAGTTAAAACTACAATGAGATACCACCTCACACCAGTCAGGATGGCTATCATCCAAAAATCTACAAACAACAAATGTTGGAGAGGGTGTGGAGAGAAGGGAACCTTCCTGCACTGTTGGTGGGAATGTAAATTGGTACATCTCCACTACAGAGAACTGTGTGGAGGTTCCTTGAAAAATTAAACATAGGGACTTCCCTGGTGGTCCAGTGGCTAAGACTCTGTGTTTCCCACGCTGGGGGCCCAGGTTTGATCCCTGGCTAGGGAACTAGATCCCATATGCCACAACTAAGACCCAGCTCAGCCCAAATAAATAAATAAAAATAAATATTAAAAAGGAAAAAACTCCTAAACATAGAGCTACCATGTGACCCTGCAATCCCATTCCTGGGCATATAGCCAGAGAAAAAAATGGCCCAAAGAGATACATTTACCCCAGTGTTCATTGTAGCACTGTTTACAATAGCCAAGACATGGAAACAACCTAAATGTCCATTGACAGAGGAATGGATAACGAAGATGTGGCATATATATATGGGGGGGGGGGGGGCGAGGAATATTACTCGACCATTAAAAAGAATGAAGGGCTTCCCTAGTGGTCCAGTGGGTAAGGACACCACCTTGCAGTGCAAGGGGTGCCAGTTCGATCCCTGGCCTGGGAAGATCCCACGTGCCGCGGAGTGGCTGGACTGATGTGTCCAATTACCGAGCCAGAGCTCTGCAGCACATGTGCCCAGAGCTGGTGCTCTGTGATGAGAGGCCATTGCGATGAGAGGCCCACACAGGCCAAGGAACAAAGATGGATTAAAATGGAGAAATGAAAGACTAATAGAAGTGGCCAAAGAAGAAAAAAGAATGAAATAAGGCCATTTGTGGCAATGTGGATGAACCTAGAGAGTGTCATACTGAGTGAAGTAAGCCAGACATAGGAGGAGAAATATCATATGACATCCCTTTTATGTGGATTCTAAAATGAAATGATACAAATGAGCTTATTTACTAAACAGAAAGAGACAGAAAACGAATTCATGCTTGCAGGGGAGAGGAAGTGGTTCGGAATTTTGGGAAAGTCATGTGCACACTGCAATCTCTGAAATGGAAAACAAAAAATGTCAGTTTTATACCAACAGGGAACTCTGTTCAATGATATGTACTAGCCTGGATGGTAGAGGGGTTTGGGGGAGAATGGATACTTGTATATGTATAGCTGAGCCTCTTCACTGTTCACTTGAAACTATCATGAAATTGTTGATTGGCTATACTTCAATACAAAATGTTTTGGCTGTTAAAAAAATTAAAAGAAAAAAAGCAAACAAAAAATAGATTACGCTTGAATACAGTCTGAAGTTCTTATGAAATTTTTCTTCTTATGGTATATATTTATGAACACAGCTAATAATAATGACTTCAGTTTATTGAGCCTTTTGATTCTGTTGGCCACTGTAATAAAAATGTATGTACACCTAACAAACAGAATTCAACGACATATTAAAAAACTCATACATCATGATCAAGTCGGGTTCATCCCAGGCATGCAAGGATTCTTCAATATCCGCAAATCAATCAATGTGATACACCATATCAACAAATTGAGAGACAAAAATCACATGATCATCTCAACAGATGCAGAAAAAGCTTTCGACAAAGTACAACATCCATTTATGATAAAAACTCTTCACAAAATGGGCACAGAAGGAACTTATCTCAACATAATAAAAGCCATATATGAGAAGCCCACAGTGAACATTATCCTCAATGGTGAAAAACTGAAAGCATTCCCTCTAAGATCAGGAAAAAGACAGGGGTGTCCACTTTCACCACTCTTATTCAACATAGTCCTGGAAGTTCTAGCAACAGCGATAAGAGAAGAGAAACAAATCAAAGGAATCCAGATTGGAAAGGAAGAAGTCAAGTTCTCCCTTTTTGCAGAAGACATGATATTATACATAGAAAATCCCAAAGACACAATTACAAAGCTACTAGAGCTAATCAAGGAATTCAGCAAAGTCACAGGATACAAAGTCAACACTCAGAAATTAGTGGCATTCCTATACACAAACAATGAAAAGTCAGAAAATGAAATCAAAGAGGCAATCCCCTTCACCATCGCAACCAAAAGAATCAAATATCTAGGAATAAACCTACCCAAAGAAACAAAAGAACTGGACACAGAAAATTACAAGACACTCATGAAAGAAATTAAAGAAGACTTAAACAGATGGAGAGATATTCCATGTTCCTGGGTCGGAAGAATCAATATTGTGAAAATGACCATACTACCAAATATCATCTACAGATTCAATACAATACCTATTCAACTACCACTGACATTTTTCACAGTTCTAGACCAAAGAATAACACAGTTCATATGGAAACACAAAAGACCTCGAATAGCCAAAGCAATCCTGAGAAAGAAAAATGGAGCTGGAGGAATCAGCCTCCCTAACTTCAGACTCTACTACAAAGCAACAGTCATCAAGACAATATGGTACTGGCACAAAAACAGAACTATAGACCAATGGAACAAGATTGAGAACCCAGAGATAAACCCACACACCTATGGGTACCTTATTTTTGACAAAGGAGGCGAAGCTATAAAATGGGACAAAGACAGCCTCTTCAACAAGTGGTGCTGGGAAAATTGGACAGCTACATGCAAAAAAATGAAGTTGGAACATTCGCTGACACCATACACTAAGATCAACTCAAAATGGATTAAAGACCTAAATGTAAGACCAGAAACCATCAAGCTCTTAGAGGAGAATATAGGCAAAACCCTCAAGGACATCAATCAAAGCAAGATCTTCTCTGACCCACCTACTAAAATAGCGGAACTGAAAAGAAAAAGGAACATGTGGGATCTCATGAAACTTAAAAGCTTTTGTACAGCAAAAGAAATTACAAAAAAGCTGAACAGACACCCCACAGAGTGGGAGAAAATCATAGCAAATGAAACAACAGACAAAGAATTAATCTCCAAAATCTACAAGCAACTCAGACAACTCAGCACAGGAAAAACGAACAACCCAATCAAAAAATGGGAAAAAGATCTAAAGAGACGCCTCTCCAAAGAGGACATACGGATGACCCCAAAGCACATGAAAACGTTGCTCAATCTCGCTTATTATTAGAGAAACGCAAATTAAAACTACAATGAGATATCACGTCACACCCGTCAGAATGGCCACCATCAAAAAATCTGCAGACAGGGCTTCCCTGGTGGTCCAGTGGGTAAGGACACCGCCTTGCAGTGCAAGGGGCGGCCATTCGATCCCTGGCCTGGGAAGATCCCACGTGCCGCAGAGCGGCTAGACTGGTGTGTCCAACTACCGAGCCGGAGCTCTGGAGCGCATGCGCCCAGAGCCGGTGCTCTGCAACAAGAGAGGCCACTGCGATGGGAGGCCCACACAGGCCAAGGAACAAAGATGGAAATAAATGAAAGACCAATAGACATGGCCAAAAAAAATTTTTTTTTGTGCATTTGATTTTACATAAATACTACAAAATAAATATATAATGGGACTAGTAAAAAATTACTCTTAAAAAGCTATTTTCATACACAGTGAAGGCTGATATAGTCTATTGAATTCTAGTCTGTCTTCCCTCTCTCTCCTTCCCTCCCTCTTTATTGCTTTCCCTGTGAGTCCTGTCTTGCAGGCCGGAAAGCAGTGCATGACAACATGCAGCCGTTCCACCAGCAGAGGGCGGCCTTGAGGAAGGGATGGTAGAGGCGGGTGTCTTTAGCCTGGAGAAGAGAACACACATGAGGGGAAGGGGTGGAGTAAGGACCGTCTCCCTGTTCTCCCTGTGGAGAGGGGCTGACACTTTACAAGGTTGACCCAGAGGGCAGAACCCTCTGCAGAAAGACTTCCCTCCCATGGAGTGGAACCTGCGCCTTCCAAACTTAAGCTCCTCCTGTTTTGTGAAGCATCAGCTCCTCTGCCTTTGCTAGAAAAGTGGCGAGGGGAAAGGATGGCCGATAGCTCTGGACTATCCAAAACAGATGCATGACTCTGCAGCACACCAGGGACACGGAGGTAGGGGTGCCCACTCAGCTGTTCTGCCCCAACCCTTCTGACCATGACTGCCCTTCTGGCTTGGGTGAAAACAGGTTTTGAAGAAATAAACTCTCCCTAGATAAAACAGAACTTGCCATACAGACTTTGGAGCTCGGGTTTGCCTAATTGGGGTAGAGATATAGCACAGGAAATCTTTATGCCCAGCCTTCCAGGTGCCCCTCCTTCAGCTGCCCCTCACCCCCCACGCTAAGCCCCTCAGAGCATCCTAAGTAAGGCTCTTTCCCCTCCCTGGGGAGTGTGGTTGTAACTCCTGCCGCACTCTGTGCTGGAGTCACTGGTGGGCCTAGAGTCTAAAACATTTCAAGGAGAAAATGATGTCAGTCCTTCCAGAGCCCCATTTCCATCTGCCCTGGTAGGTTCTCCATCAATATCCACCTGCTCCAGTTTAATGTCAGCCAACGCTGGACCTTCCCTTCAGGAGAATTAGCAAGAGATCAAGGTGTTAGAAAGGGAACCCTGGAGCTGGTGCCTCAAGTCATCTTGTGGTTTTTATAATCACTGCATTCTCAGGGTGCCCCTTTTAATATGATCTCTTTAGTTTTATATTCCAAAAAGAAACAGGCCAGCACGCCTCAGCCAACTCCAAGTCTGAGCAGAGAGCAGTTCTGACCTACCTGCTCACACAGTATCCCTGCAGTGAACTTCTCATTCTCTGAGCCCAAAGCCTGACAGGTAGCTGCTTAGGGTCTGAACTGCTGATTTGAAGTGAGTTGAGAGGATTGAGCAGTAGAGGGAGACACAGCTGAAGACAGTCAAGTGCTGGGAGAAAAGGCACAGAGGTGATGGCAACAGAAGTTTATGATCTTGGACACGGTTGTGCTAGAAATGTCTGAGGTGAGCTCTAGCTGAAGGTCTGGGAAGCCAATGACTGCCCCCAGTCCTTCCTTGACGCGTGGCATGTGATGCCCGGGTGTGTAACACACCCTCCTGGAGTGCGGACGGCTCTGGGAAACTCCCTGCCCTGGTTTCCACACCAGCTTCTTCTCCCTTGGAATCTAAGTGGATGAGATTGATATAATTATGGAGATAATCTCAAGTTTGCTCTGATTGTTTTCAGCATGTCACTTATAAATTTTGGTACTTTAGTCATGTACTATGAAATTATTTGCAATCCCACAATAATTTAAAACCTTTGTCCTGAGAAACCCCTGAGCTAGGCTACTGCCTGCTACAGAGCTGGCTTTCCTATCTATGCTGTCCCCTCGCAGGTAAGATGCCTCACACTGCATGTGCAGAGAACTCACCTTCCTCACTCAGACCACTGACTTCAGGGATGGGCAGGTCTATCTTTAACCCAGCCTGCTCTTTCACCATCTCACAATACTTCCAACAGAGACTTAAACTGGAAGGTAGGGGGTTCAAACATTAGCTCTGTGTGCCATTGGGCAAACCAGAGGAGGCTCAGTGACTGGTGGGCCCTCATGGGGCCCAGAGACACTGCTCCCAGCTTTCCCCTCTGAGCCTCCATCTCTCGTCTCCAGAATGGCCACCAAGGACTCACTGGTCTGAAAGGCGCACAGTCCTATGAGCTTACACGTGTGAAGAACAGTAGTCTGTAAACACCAATGATTGACAGTCCAACGGGAAATCAAGTATTACCTTTTCTTGGAACTTGATGAACAGCTCAGGAATGCACTAATATCAAACCCAATGGCGAGCACTTGGTCTTCGTTTGTGGCTGTAAGAGAAGAAATTTAATCCATTCCACCTGAAGCCCAACCAACTGTGCATGACTGCCATCAGCAGTTTTTCTTACCCAAATACCACACCCAGCCTCCATGCAATGACTCCAAGCCCACCTGGAAAATTCTATGGGCTGAGGATTTAAGGAGATCATGTGTGATTTTTTTCCTTACTAAGAACAGTGGTTCTCAGACTTCCACGTGCATCAGCATCACCTGTGGAGCTAATTCAACATAGACTGCTGGGCCCACTCCAAGGTTTCTGATGGGAGTTTCTGATCTGAGGAAGAATCTAGAATAGGAATGTCTAATAAGTTCCCAGGAATGCTGATGCTTCTTGTCTGGAGACCAAACTCAGAGAACAACTGATTTAGAACTCAGAGAGGGTAGAAACTTTTTGTAAGAAACTATACATAACCATGACCATTTTACCCATGTAGAAAGCGATGGGGTTTAAGAATGATAACTGTTACGTCATCAAAGATGAGTTAGGGCAAGTGTTATTGTGGCATCCGGGATGTGGTTCACAAGGTCTGTGAAGCCAGCTCAGCATTGGTTACAGGTGGTAGAAAGGGCATGACCAACTTGTTCTGCGTCCTGACTTTGCAGGGAGACCGGACCGGATATCAGGCCCCCAAGAGCATGCCCCTGGCTGCTTTCTGCAGAGTGTCCAGTGGTCCTCAACTTTCCCTTGACTGTGCTGGGCCCAGAGCAATCTTCTTAGTAATTATTTCTTAAATTTTAATCAAATGCAATGCTAACTTTTCTCATGTGCTATGCAGCATGTGGGGTCCTAGTTCCCTGACCAGGGATCAAACCTGAACCCCCAGCATTGGAAGCATGGAGCCTTAACCACTGGATCACCAAGGAAGTACCAGGAGAAAACTTCTGATGCATGGCCCACCCACCAGACTCACTCTCAAGAATCTGAAATAAGAGACGTCAAGGAGATGACCCATGAGCAGTGGGACCTATTCCTGAAGATTCTGATGAGGTAATGGGGGAATGAGTGTAAGTAAGGTGGCTGGGGTGGGCAGAGAGGCATCTCCACAAAGCGGGGTAGAGAAAAAATGAGACACCAGGAGGGAGGCGTTGTAGAAGCAGACAGACGGGCACAGGGAAGCTGCCTTGCTTACACCTCACGTCTGTGGCCTGGCCTGATGGTCTTTATTTCCCAAGACCCTAGGATCCTTAGCACCCCTGTTCAGAACTTCTTTCTTGGCTCAGCGGGAGCTAAGGAACCCACAGCAAGAAGGCAAGGGACAGTCCACCCATCCAGGGCAGGCCCTTAGACCAGCCCTTTCAATCGCGTATCCTGTTGGAATCCCACTCTCTCAAGACTGCTACCCCACAAGTCAGCGCACCAAATGTCACCCCAAACCTCTGCAGTCACGGTCCACTCACCTTCGAGAAGATTGAAGAGCATTTCGACTGTGTCCTTCCTGCTGGAGAGGCAGTTCTGGAGTTTCAGACTGAAGATGAAAACTTTCACTTTGGGCTCGATAGTCTGAAAATGATATGGGCCAGCATGTGAACGGAAGCTGCCGAGAGTAAGCTGTTTGTTAACAGGGACAGGTTTTCAAGATGAGAAGCCATGACACTCAGTCTGGTTTTGGAAATGACGGCTAATCTTGAAGCCAGCTCCTTGACTGGTAGAAAGGGCATGACCAACTTGTTCTCGTCCTGACTTTGCAGGGAGACCGGACCGGATATCAGGCCCCCAAGAGCATGCCCCTGGCTGCTTTCTGCAGAGTGTCCAGTGGTCCTCAACTTTCCCTTGACTGTGCTGGGCCCAGAGCAATCTTCTTAGTAATTATTTCTTAAATTTTAATCAAATGCAATGCTAACTTTTCTCATGTGCTATGCAGCATGTGGGGTCCTAGTTCCCTGACCAGGGATCAAACCTGAACCCCCAGCATTGGAAGCATGGAGCCTTAACCACTGGATCACCAAGGAAGTACCAGGAGAAAACTTCTGATGCATGGCCCACCCACCAGACTCACTCTCAAGAATCTGAAATAAGAGACGTCAAGGAGATGACCCATGAGCAGTGGGACCTATTCCTGAAGATTCTGATGAGGTAATGGGGGAATGAGTGTAAGTAAGGTGGCTGGGGTGGGCAGAGAGGCATCTCCACAAAGCGGGGTAGAGAAAAAATGAGACACCAGGAGGGAGGCGTTGTAGAAGCAGACAGACGGGCACAGGGAAGCTGCCTTGCTTACACCTCACGTCTGTGGCCTGGCCTGATGGTCTTTATTTCCCAAGACCCTAGGATCCTTAGCACCCCTGTTCAGAACTTCTTTCTTGGCTCAGCGGGAGCTAAGGAACCCACAGCAAGAAGGCAAGGGACAGTCCACCCATCCAGGGCAGGCCCTTAGACCAGCCCTTTCAATCGCGTATCCTGTTGGAATCCCACTCTCTCAAGACTGCTACCCCACAAGTCAGCGCACCAAATGTCACCCCAAACCTCTGCAGTCACGGTCCACTCACCTTCGAGAAGATTGAAGAGCATTTCGACTGTGTCCTTCCTGCTGGAGAGGCAGTTCTGGAGTTTCAGACTGAAGATGAAAACTTTCACTTTGGGCTCGATAGTCTGAAAATGATATGGGCCAGCATGTGAACGGAAGCTGCCGAGAGTAAGCTGTTTGTTAACAGGGACAGGTTTTCAAGATGAGAAGCCATGACACTCAGTCTGGTTTTGGAAATGACGGCTAGCCATCTCAGTTGATAAAGGGAGCTGACTCCAGACTTGAGGGAGAAAAAAACCTATACTTTTCAATAGCATAGGCCATTCTCTACACTGACCCCCACCAAAGAGACAGGTTCATCTGTGCCATCACCTCAGGCCACACGGCATCTCTCAGAACCAGTCATGAGGCCGCCTGCTCAGGCCAGGGGCCCGAGCTACTACAGAGAGCTCCTCAGGCGCTGTGATCACGATGCTTCTGGACGCCGAGGGCTTGCTCAGAACCATCTGGTGTGGGGACGGGGGAAGGCAGGGTATGGATGAAACAAGATCAGACCCAAGTTGGTAGCTTCTGAAGCTGGGGGTGGCTTTCATTATATTTTTCTTTCCACCTTTGGGTACGTCTGACATTTTCCATAAAGAAAAAGAAGCTACCTTCATTAAAATTGGAGCCAGTGTCATTTGTCTCCCATTTCCAGCCACCTCAGTATCAAAAGAAACATCTATGGGCTGAGTTGTTGTTTGACCTCACTATAAGTTACCTTTTTTGGGTGAGGTTGGGTTTGGTCATTTTCCCTACACTAACTTTTCCTCCTGTGAGTAGTTAACAGTCACTGAAGAGGCCAAAAAAAAAAAAAGAAAAAAATCTCATGGATGTGGTCATGTAAATATTAACTCTGGTTCTCAGAGCTTAAGGCACCTCATTGTTTCTGTTGACTGAGAAAATCCAGAACCTGCCAGGCTTCTTTTTAGATAGTTACTATCGGAAGATGGTAAAAGACAGGGAAGCCGGGCCTGCCGCAGTCCATGGAGTCGCAAAGAGTCAGCTGTGACTGAACTGATTTTATTTTGGCCTCTTTTATTGGTTTTTTATTTCTTTATTTTCATCCATCTTTATTCTTTGGCCTGTGTAGGCCTTCCACTGCAATGGCTTCTCTCCTTTCAGAACACTAGCTCTGGGCTCATGCACTCCAGAGTGCTGACTCATAATTGGACACACTGGTCTAGCTGCTTCGCGGCACATGGGATCTTCCCTGGCCAGGGATCGAACCGGTGTCCCTTGCACTACAAAGCAGACTCTTTACCCACTGGATCACTAGGGAAGCACCGTGAGATGTATTTTTAAATCTCAAAATGGACACTGGAATTTTGATTATCTGGAGCTTTCTACGCAAGAGAGCAAAGGGTCCATGAAAGTATTTACCTTAACAAGCCAACCTTAATTATACTTTCCAAGGAAGATCATGCAACTTCCAGAGGTTCTCTATGGAAATCTCAGATGAAACTCTGCATGTATATGGATTTTTTTTTCTTTTTGGCTGTTCTGCAAGGCTTGGGGGATCTTTGTTTCCTGACCAGGGACTGAATTCAGGACCTTGGCAGTGATAAAACATGGAGTCCTAGTCAGTCGACCACCAAGGAATTCCCTGAAAGTATATGGACTCCCGGAGGAAGTTCAGTTTACGCATCTGATGAAGCATTACATGTCTAACATGCTCTCAGGAACCTTTGCCATTCATCATCAGTATGGAAAATAGCTTAAAGTACCTGCAATTTGCTCAGCTTCTGTGGTAATCTTGCCTCACTTTGGCATTCATAAGATAAATCAAGAGAGACGAAGTCAACCGCATCCTGGAAATAAATAAAATGGGATCATTAGAGCACAAACACAAGTTTTCTCAGAACTATTGTTTCTCTCCTCATTGCTGTCCCAAAGTGGGATTTTCCAAAAGAAAAGCAGGATGAGGAAAAGCTGGGGACAAGGTGAGAATGTGTATGGGGTGTGCCTCTGTGTTGTGGGGAATGCATCATATATGCCCTCAGCAAAGTGCTTGGCACACAAGAAGGGCTCAATACATGAGTATGATTGAATGAGTGAGTAAAACGTACAAGAGAAGGGGGCCTCCCCAATACATCAGCTGTGACTGAACTGATTTTATTTTGGCCTCTTTTATTGGTTTTTTATTTCTTTATTTTCATCCATCTTTATTCTTTGGCCTGTGTAGGCCTTCCACTGCAATGGCTTCTCTCCTTTCAGAACACTAGCTCTGGGCTCATGCACTCCAGAGTGCTGACTCATAATTGGACACACTGGTCTAGCTGCTTCGCGGCACATGGGATCTTCCCTGGCCAGGGATCGAACCGGTGTCCCTTGCACTACAAAGCAGACTCTTTACCCACTGGATCACTAGGGAAGCACCGTGAGATGTATTTTTAAATCTCAAAATGGACACTGGAATTTTGATTATCTGGAGCTTTCTACGCAAGAGAGCAAAGGGTCCATGAAAGTATTTACCTTAACAAGCCAACCTTAATTATACTTTCCAAGGAAGATCATGCAACTTCCAGAGGTTCTCTATGGAAATCTCAGATGAAACTCTGCATGTATATGGATTTTTTTTTCTTTTTGGCTGTTCTGCAAGGCTTGGGGGATCTTTGTTTCCTGACCAGGGACTGAATTCAGGACCTTGGCAGTGATAAGAGCATGGAGTCCTAGTCAGTGGACCACCAAGGAATTCCCTGAAAGTATATGGACTCCCGGAGGAAGTTCAGTTTACGCATCTGATGAAGCATTACATGTCTAACATGCTCTCAGGAACCTTTGCCATTCATCATCAGTATGGAAAATAGCTTAAAGTACCTGCAATTTGCTCAGCTTCTGTGGTAATCTTGCCTCACTTTGGCATTCATAAGATAAATCAAGAGAGACGAAGTCAACCGCATCCTGGAAATAAATAAAATGGGATCATTAGAGCACAAACACAAGTTTTTCTCAGAACTATTGTTTCTCTCCTCATTGCTGTCCCAAAGTGGGATTTTCCAAAAGAAAAGCAGGATGAGGAAAAGCTGGGGACAAGGTGAGAATGTGTATGGGGTGTGCCTCTGTGTTGTGGGGAATGCATCATATATGCCCTCAGCAAAGTGCTTGGCACACAAGAAGGGCTCAATACATGAGTATGATTGAATGAGTGAGTAAAAGAAGTACGGTAGGCCAGGAAGGGGGGGTTTCCTCTGAGAAAGCTGCCCGGGGCAGCACCCGCCTCATCACGGCCCTAGCACTTGGCAGGACGAGGCAGTGGACCTTCGACCACACAGAGGCCACTTAGTAATCTCTGCAGACCCTACGGGAGTTGGAGTTTTAATTGTAGGCTATAGCCACTGGCTGCTTTCAAGTCACAGGTTTAAAGTCCACCCCCACTGGCCCTAGCCTGGCCCATACTGTTATCTGAGAACAGAGCTCTCATGTTCCACAGACACCTCTATCTGTAATCCAATTAAGGCCAAATCTCTCCACCCTGTCTCTGTCTGCATATGCTTTAAGAACTACAGATGCAGTGTAAACACACAGAGATATCACGGTGACTCCCTCCCCACCCTTCTCAGAGAGCCATGTCCCGCCTTGGCCACAGCCAGATCATTGCTGTCTTCTCCCCTTCCTACCCTTCGGGACAAAGACCATGGATAACAGCTTCTGGGGACAACCCAGTGCACTGTGACCTTAGATAACTGATTCCCCACTGCTCCCTATGGCTTTCCCAGTCATGTTATTGTTATCGTGTTTGCTCAACGTTCCCCGAGCTTGCCCCCCACCAGCGAGCTCCTCTGAATAGTCCCCTCTAGGCTCTTGCTTTGTCTGTCAGTTCCATACAGCACATGATTATTGAGTTCATGCTCTCCAAAGTCACTGTGTTGGGTTTAAAGATGAGTAAGATCCACAGAGACTTAAAATTTGACAGAGAAAGTTAGGAAATGTACCGACTACAGGAAGTCCCAAGTGATGTAGGTAAAGTTCACACCAGTGGTCTGCCAGTCTTGGTGGGAATCAGACTCACCTGGGAATGTGGGCAGCCTGTGAAGGCCCAGGGCATCCCTCCACATTCAGCCTTGTTCTTTATTAGCTCCCCAGGTGATTCCAATACTCACCAAAGTTTGGGAACTGCTGATCTAAACAAATGGCTAAAGAGGTTCCAAGCCAGGAGAGACCACGTCAGGTTGAGTGGGGAGTATTATTAACAGAAATCTCCTTATGGTGGGTAGATTCAGACAGATGTCAAAAATGGGTAGACTTTTGTTGGAAGAGATTTGAGGAAGGGTTTCAGGTAGAGAATGCCGGAGAGCTGGTGGAGAGCATAGCATACACACTGGGGAAAAGGTGAGCTGCAGTCTGGAAGACTCAGGAATTTCACCAGTTCACTTTTCAGCAGAGAATTTAGCAAAGCTGTGCTTTCTCTGAAGGCGGCCCTGACACATCGCATGGTGGGGGGGGAACTGGGGGCAGAGAGACCAGTTCAAAGACTGCTGCTTGACAAGCATTTTCCGATCAGCACTTTGGTCTCCCAGGCACATACCTGATAGCAGTTATCGCCCCTTGTAAAAGAATTTAGATATTCTGGTATTCTGGCCATACTATCAGTCGTGGACCTGGTCATTTCAAAACTTTATCATGTCTAGTTTTTAAAGCTCTGAGCTTGTAAATCTGAAGTTGGACCTTGACATATGGGGCCTCCATCAAAGCACAGACACCACTGCTGCACAACTACAGAAATCAGGTGTTGTCTCGGAGGGTTTTCCACACCGTCCAGCAGCCAGTGTTACAAGGGCCGAAGCTGTTAAATTCTCAGATGTTTTAACGTTTCCCATTAAAAGTATAGTTAAAAGTTGTTTATAGAGGAGGTAGAAACCAGGATGGACCCTCTAGGAAGCGCGTTATTACTGTTACTAAAAAAACAAAAAAACTTTAACCGAATAACTATCTGGTTTAAAAAAAAAAAAAACAGACCTTTCTTCTAATAAGTTCCTTTTGAAAAAAGAGCAAGAGAAATTGTTTGGGGATTATGTATACCTGTAAACAAGTAAACTCTGTAAAAACATATGACAATAACTTCACTGTATACCTGAAGCTAATGCAACATTGTAAAACAAATATACTCCTATTAAAAAAAAATTAAAAAAAAAAAAAGCAAGAGCAGAGGCACTTGACATCTTTGTGTAGGCAAGAGCTGAAACCTCACCAAGTGAGAGCTAGGGCTACAACAAATAAGATTTTGTTTTAAAGTAATTATAAATCTAGAGAACGTATAACACTCAGAAGAGGCATCTGTAAGAATGTCAAGCAAACTATTATGTGTAGGATGGTTAGACAACAAGGTCCCATTATGTAGCATAGGGAACTATATTCAATATCCTGTGATAAACCATCATGGAAAAGAATTGGGCAATAGACTGCATATATATGTATAATTATTTTGCTGTATGAAAACAGCAAGAAATTAAACAGTAGAAATTAACACAGCATTGTAAGTCAACTACATTTCAAAGGGGGAAAAAAAGGGAAAAAAAAGAATGTCAGGCCGAAAGACAAAAATGTGTATTGTTTTCTTAAGATTAAACTTGCACCTTTCCCGGGAAGTTACAGATGTATTTCTCCAGACTGGCATTACCTTGACAAGTGCTGACTTAGAGGGTTCCAGCAGTAGTTCGGAGACCACTTCAGCTCGCAAAACCACAGAGACACTGCCACCTGGAAGCAACCAGAGGAGAGGATGCAGGTGAGAGAGAAAGGAGGCCGGGACCCCGGAAGCCACTGGTGAACTCGTTTCCTGTGGGCCTTTCTAGTCCACATTCACCAACTTTTTAATAAAAAGGATTTCTGAAGAGATCACTTGTGTGATTTTACCCTAGCTGCAAGATTTTAGAAATGGCTTTTTAAGGAATGTCCTTTTAGAGAATGTTTCATATAAATCAGGACGGTAAAGTGCAGGACACCTGTAAAGTCTTTTGTAAGAATAAAAGCAGTTCCTTCCCCGACCCCCACACAATGTAAAAGGAGAAATGGAGAACTGTGTCTCAGTTCCTAATAACTAGCTGGTTTAAAAAAAAAAAAACAGACCTTTCTTCTAATAAGTTCCTTTTGAAAAAAGAGCAAGAGAAATTGTTTGGGGATTATGTATACCTGTAAACAAGTAAACTCTGTAAAAACATATGACAATAACTTCACTGTATACCTGAAGCTAATGCAACATTGTAAAACAAATATACTCCTATTAAAAAAAAATTAAAAAAAAAAGCAAGAGCAGAGGCACTTGACATCTTTGTGTAGGCAAGAGCTGAAACCTCACCAAGTGAGAGCTAGGGCTACAACAAATAAGATTTTGTTTTAAAGTAATTATAAATCTAGAGAACGTATAACACTCAGAAGAGGCATCTGTAAGAATGTCAAGCAAACTATTATGTGTAGGATGGTTAGACAACAAGGTCCCATTATGTAGCATAGGGAACTATATTCAATATCCTGTGATAAACCATCATGGAAAAGAATTGGGCAATAGACTGCATATATATGTATAATTATTTTGCTGTATGAAAACAGCAAGAAATTAAACAGTAGAAATTAACACAGCATTGTAAGTCAACTACATTTCAAAGGGGGAAAAGAGAGAAAAGAATGTCAGGCGAAAGACAAAAATGTGTATTGTTTTCTTAAGATTAAACTTGCACCTTTCCCGGGAAGTTACAGATGTATTTCTCCAGACTGGCATTACCTTGACAAGTGCTGACTTAGAGGGTTCCAGCAGTAGTTCGGAGACCACTTCAGCTCGCAAAACCACAGAGACACTGCCACCTGGAAGCAACCAGAGGAGAGGATGCAGGTGAGAGAGAAAGGAGGCCGGGACCCCGGAAGCCACTGGTGAACTCGTTTCCTGTGGGCCTTTCTAGTCCACATTCACCAACTTTTTAATAAAAAGGATTTCTGAAGAGATCACTTGTGTGATTTTACCCTAGCTGCAAGATTTTAGAAATGGCTTTTTAAGGAATGTCCTTTTAGAGAATGTTTCATATAAATCAGGACGGTAAAGTGCAGGACACCTGTAAAGTCTTTTGTAAGAATAAAAGCAGTTCCTTCCCCGACCCCCACACAATGTAAAAGGAGAAATGGAGAGAACTGTGTCTCAGTTCCTAATAAACCCTAGCCTCTGGTATTTTACAGGCTCTCCAGGTGATTCTGATACACAGCAAAGCTTGAGAACAAACAGGTTAGAGTTCCAAGTGGGGAGAGACTTTGCAAAGGTAGGGTGCTCTCAGGGACTGCTGTCACCTGTCTTTATTCACTGTGCAAACGTGCATTCGACCCTTACTGTGCATTGAGGGGAACGTAAAGGAAACATAAACCTGTGCAGCTGTTACCCACTTGCTTTGACATTTGATCACCTAACAATGTTGTTTAAGCTTATGCACATCAGAATCACCTGTCCTTCTTGTATGCCACCTAAGGTGGGCCCAGGTATGGGAGCCTTTTAACAAGTTTCCCAGGTGCTTGAGCAGTGGTGCTCAGACCACAATTTGCAACAGGCTGCTGTGGGATTCCCAGGTGGTTCAGTGGTAAAGAATCCACCTGTCAATGCAGGAGACACAGGAAACATGTGTTCAATTGGGAAGATCCCCAGGAGGAGGAAATGGTTACCCACTCCAGTATTCTTGCCTGGAAAACCCCATGGACAGAGGAGCCAGGAGGGCTACTGTCCAGGCAGCCAGAGGAGTCAGACATGACTGAGCATGCACCCATGCACACTGTGGACTTGGGATGCCTCAGTTGTTAGCAGTGCCATCTAACTCTTTGATGCACCTAAGTCTTTATCCCTTGGTGGATTGTGTGCTCCTGAGGAGCAAACTTCAGCATATCTCATGTTGATGCACCTTTAAAAATCTTTATACACACTAATGCAACCAGAGGAGAGGATGCAGGTGAGAGAGAAAGGAGGCCGGGACCCCGGAAGCCACTGGTGAACTCGTTTCCTGTGGGCCTTTCTAGTCCACATTCACCAACTTTTTAATAAAAAGGATTTCTGAAGAGATCACTTGTGTGATTTTACCCTAGCTGCAAGATTTTAGAAATGGCTTTTTAAGGAATGTCCTTTTAGAGAATGTTTCATATAAATCAGGACGGTAAAGTGCAGGACACCTGTAAAGTCTTTTGTAAGAATAAAAGCAGTTCCTTCCCCGACCCCCACACAATGTAAAAGGAGAAATGGAGAGAACTGTGTCTCAGTTCCTAATAAACCCTAGCCTCTGGTATTTTACAGGCTCTCCAGGTGATTCTGATACACAGCAAAGCTTGAGAACAAACAGGTTAGAGTTCCAAGTGGGGAGAGACTTTGCAAAGGTAGGGTGCTCTCAGGGGACTGCTGTCACCTGTCTTTATTCACTGTGCAAACGTGCATTCGACCCTTACTGTGCATTGAGGGGAACGTAAAGGAAACATAAACCTGTGCAGCTGTTACCCACTTGCTTTGACATTTGATCACCTAACAATGTTGTTTAAGCTTATGCACATCAGAATCACCTGTCCTTCTTGTATGCCACCTAAGGTGGGCCCAGGTATGGGAGCCTTTTAACAAGTTTCCCAGGTGCTTGAGCAGTGGTGCTCAGACCACAATTTGCAACAGGCTGCTGTGGGATTCCCAGGTGGTTCAGTGGTAAAGAATCCACCTGTCAATGCAGGAGACACAGGAAACATGTGTTCAATTGGGAAGATCCCCAGGAGGAGGAAATGGTTACCCACTCCAGTATTCTTGCCTGGAAAACCCCATGGACAGAGGAGCCAGGAGGGCTACTGTCCAGGCAGCCAGAGGAGTCAGACATGACTGAGCATGCACCCATGCACACTGTGGACTTGGGATGCCTCAGTTGTTAGCAGTGCCATCTAACTCTTTGATGCACCTAAGTCTTTATCCCTTGGTGGATTGTGTGCTCCCTGAGGAGCAAACTTCAGCATTTCTCGAGTCTCTCCAAATAACAATGGGTGCATAAGCAGGTGCTCGACCTGTGCTTGGAAATAGTAAACAAGAATGACCTACACAAAAAGAGAAGGACAAGTACAAGATACTAACACACATATATGGAATCTAGCGGGATGGTAATGATAACACATGCAGTGAAGCGATGGAAAAACAGACGTGGACAGTAGACACATGGACATTGTGGAGAATGAACAGTGGGTGGGAGGCGTAAAGGAAGTAGCATGAAAACCTATACTATCATAGGTGAAAAAAATAGCTATTGTCATTGATCTGTGAGAAAAGGGGATCCTGCAGGGGTGCTGTGCGACTGCCTGGAGCGGTGGGAAGAGGGGGATATACATATGACTAATCTGGGATTGTACATGTCTGTAAAAGACAAGACTCTGTAAAAGTAAAAAATAAAAAAAAAATTAAAAAAAAAAAAAGAATGACCTACAGCCAGAGTTTGAGACAAACTATGATTATATGCTTGACCTCTTATGTCTGACCTCTCCCCTACATTCAGATTCTATAAAGGAGAAAGATCTCTGCAGTCAATGAAAACTACAATTAATAACTGCTGCCAACTACCCCTGTGCTGATTTTTGATAAGCATACTGGAACACTGAAATCCTCTGAGCAGGGAATATTACTCAGAGACATTTGGTCCTCATTCTGATAAGATATGCTATTTTAGTTATTCGGTGATTGTGCCCGATGGAGCCATTTCACGTACCACAGATTTTCCACACTTCAGTCTATCATCACATCAGCACACGTAGAACACATGTTCTCAGCCGGTATTGAACGTTTTTAAATGTCCACTTCAGTATTATCTCTGGATCTATGACATGACCCGGGGGGAGAGCTAATCCCTAAGCACTGCTGATCCACAAATCACATCTATTAGACTCTACAAGCTCTTTTTAGAGTCAGAGTGAACAAACATTCCTGAGGTTCCAGAAAATCTCATATCATACAAAATAAAC
This sequence comes from Tragulus kanchil, assembly GCA_022376925.1. Classification (NCBI taxonomy): domain Eukaryota; kingdom Metazoa; phylum Chordata; class Mammalia; order Artiodactyla; family Tragulidae; genus Tragulus; species Tragulus kanchil. The sequence continues at coordinate 48,612,008 of JAIOJX010000026.1, forward strand.
CTTCAGATACACTTCCCAACCTGTTTCCAGTGCAAGTACAAACTATACTTCTTAAAATAAATAAAATGCTGGTTATTCAAAAAAATTCTTATTCTAAGCTGGCAGTTCATGTTTTCTTTGGGACTGAAATGAGGGGTAATTACACTGGCTTAAGATCATTTCTCTTGTTATTTTTGCTAGATATGGTTAAAGGTCGGTGTTCTTGTCTACAGAACTCAAAATCAGTATTTGCCAGGGGTTGAGTATTAACTGTTTCAAGCCCATGTAGAAAATCACTGTATAGCACCGTGTGAGTTTCATGTCCCTTATAAGTATTACTGTGCTGTGCTTAGTTGCTCAGTCATGCCTGACTTATTGTGACTCCATGGGCTGTCACCCGCCAGGCTCCTCTGTCCATGGAATTTTCCAGGTAGGAATACTGGAGTGGGTTGCCATTTCCTCCTTTAGGGAATCTCCAGAACCCAGGGATTGAACCCAGGTCTCCAGCATTGCAGGTGGATTCTTTACCAGCTGAGCTGCCAGGGAAGCCCCACAGGTATTACCAGATTTTGTGTAAGAAAAAGCTCAATTCTGTTTTCCATCACAAAAGGAAGTCATTCTTCAAAAGCCATTGCTGTTGTCCATACAAAATAGCTCCTTTTTGTTTGCTCCTCTCCTTTCTGCCCCACACGCTTCAATAAATGTAATCAGGCTGGTACTGAACTGCCGGTAACAATGCTTCACGAGGTGGGTGGGGGCTGTTACCCTAGACCGTGTTCCAGTGTTCCAGGTGGAGTGTTGTGTGCAACTCTAGTCTTCCTGTGAGACCTTCCAACTCTCTGCCAAGAATCTTCCTTCATAGCCTTCCTATGGTAGGATGCTGAAAACCTCAGCAGGAGGTTCAGGAAAGAATGTCTCAAAATTGTGTTAAAAATACATGACTTAAAATTTACCACTAGTCATGTTTTAAGTGGCTTTAAGTACATCTATGCTGTTGTGCAACACCACCGTCCATCCACCTCTTAAACTTTTCCATCATATCACACTGAAGCCCTGTGTCCACGAGTCGCATTTCCCCATTCCCCCTGCGCCCAGCCTCCGGTAATCATCATCCTACTTTCTGTCTCTGTGAATGTGATCATTCTAGGTCCCTCCTATAGATGGAATCATACAGTCTCTGTCCTCCTGTGTCTAACTTATTTCACTAGCACAGTGTCCTCAAGGTTCATCCATGCTGTAGTATGTGCCAGAATTTCATTTCTTGTTAAGACTGAATAATATTCAGTTATATGTATCTAGCGTGTTTTGTTTATTCATTTATCCTTGTATAGGCATATGGATTATTTTCATCTTTTGACTGCTGTGAATAATTCTGCTATGAAAACGGGTGTGCAAATACCTCTTCTAGTCCTTGCTTGCAATTCTTTGGGGTGCATGCCCACAAGTGCTAAATCATATGGCAATGTTATGTTTAATTTCTTGAGGAACTGCCATACAGTTTTCCATAGTGGCTACAGCATTCACATCCTGGCCAGCAATGCACAGTGATAATTTCTCTCACAGCTCAGAGGAGCCTGAAGAGATACAACAGCTACCTTAATGTGGTACCCTGGAGGAGATCTGGAGCAGGAAAAGTGTGTGCAGGAGAAATCTGAATAAAGCATCCGTTTTGGTTAGTAATAATGTATCAACAATGGCTCTTTAATTGTAACAAATGTCCCATAATAACTTAAGATGTCTATATTAGGGGAAACTGGTTTTAGGGAGAGGGACATATGGAAACTCTGTACTATATGCTCTGTACTACTAACTCTGTACTATTTATTTTCTATAAATCTAAAACTGTTCTAAAAAGTAATATTATTATAGGAAGTATGCAGTCTTGAAACAAACAAGTCATTACCTCAGTTATTTCAGTGAATTACCTGCATACTTCAAATTTTGAATTCAAGTGAATTTAAGTAAAGCAAATTACTTTTAAAGTAGCTAAATAAATTCGAATTGCAAACTCACTCTGCTTTCAAAGTAGTAGTTGTTTGGTTTAACCACATTTTCTCACGTACCTCTACCTCAATAAACATGTGAATAAAGAACTAACATACTAAAAGTGAAAATGCTTTAAAGGTTTGCTTATATTGATAGACTATCTTCCTATAGATACATTACCAACATTGCTTATGATTGAAAAAATAAGACGCCCAGCCTCCGGTAATCATCATCCTACTTTCTGTCTCTGTGAATGTGATCATTCTAGGTCCCTCCTATAGATGGAATCATACAGTCTCTGTCCTCCTGTGTCTAACTTATTTCACTAGCACAGTGTCCTCAAGGTTCATCCATGCTGTAGTATGTGCCAGAATTTCATTTCTTGTTAAGACTGAATAATATTCAGTTATATGTATCTAGCGTGTTTTGTTTATTCATTTATCCTTGTATAGGCATATGGATTATTTTCATCTTTTGACTGCTGTGAATAATTCTGCTATGAAAACGGGTGTGCAAATACCTCTTCTAGTCCTTGCTTGCAATTCTTTGGGGTGCATGCCCACAAGTGCTAAATCATATGGCAATGTTATGTTTAATTTCTTGAGGAACTGCCATACAGTTTTCCATAGTGGCTACAGCATTCACATCCTGGCCAGCAATGCACAGTGATAATTTCTCTCACAGCTCAGAGGAGCCTGAAGAGATACAACAGCTACCTTAATGTGGTACCCTGGAGGAGATCTGGAGCAGGAAAAGTGTGTGCAGGAGAAATCTGAATAAAGCATCCGTTTTGGTTAGTAATAATGTATCAACAATGGCTCTTTAATTGTAACAAATGTCCCATAATAACTTAAGATGTCTATATTAGGGGAAACTGGTTTTAGGGAGAGGGACATATGGAAACTCTGTACTATATGCTCTGTACTACTAACTCTGTACTATTTATTTTCTATAAATCTAAAACTGTTCTAAAAAGTAATATTATTATAGGAAGTATGCAGTCTTGAAACAAACAAGTCATTACCTCAGTTATTTCAGTGAATTACCTGCATACTTCAAATTTTGAATTCAAGTGAATTTAAGTAAAGCAAATTACTTTTAAAGTAGCTAAATAAATTCGAATTGCAAACTCACTCTGCTTTCAAAGTAGTAGTTGTTTGGTTTAACCACATTTTCTCACGTACCTCTACCTCAATAAACATGTGAATAAAGAACTAACATACTAAAAGTGAAAATGCTTTAAAGGTTTGCTTATATTGATAGACTATCTTCCTATAGATACATTACCAACATGCTGAAGCATTATTTCTTTGACCATGGATATGCAAAACAAGTAAAAATCAAGACAAACATGTAATATGAATTTTTTTTTTAAAGTCTAGATTAAAAAGGAAAAAAGAAACTCTTAGAAACCAAGCATGGCTTTCAATTTTTCAGGTTACCTCTGATTTTTAAATGATTACTCCTTAATCACTAAGAAATATCAACAAGGACTAAACAATGTGTTTGGAGAAAATATACAATTACCTAAGGATTTTGAGGTTCATAACATGGGAAAAAGGGACTAGGGGCTTTCCTGGTGGCTCAGTGGTAAAGAATCCACTGGCTGATGCAGGAGATACAGGTTTGGTCCCTGATCCAGGAAGATTTAACATGCCTCGGAGCAACGAAGCCCGTGTGCCACAACTATGGAGCCTGTGCTCTAGAGCGTGGGAGCCACAACTACTGCGCCCACGAGCCACAGTTACTGAAGCCCGAGTGCCCTAGAGCCCATGCTTCACAACACGAGAAATCACCGCAGTGAGAAGCCTGCACAGGGCAACTGGACAGTAGCCCGCACTCACTGCAACTCAAGAAAACGCCAGCACAGCAATGAAGATCCAGCACAGCCAAAATAAGTAAATAAAAGAAACTATGTTTTAAACGACACAAATGAACTTATAAAAAATCAACCAAAAAAAAAAGACTGATAAGTTTCTGTAAAGTAAGAATCTGTTCCTCAAAGACTACATGAAAAAATTGAAAAGATAAGAAGTGGAAAAATAGTCATCCGATGTAACCAATACAGATTAAAGAATATATAAGGTACTCCAACCAGTCAATACATAAATGAGTAAAAGGCAAAACAAGAATTACACAAAAGAGGAAATAAATACGGCTAATAAGCACATGAAAGCCTGCTCAATCTGAATAGATATCCGGTAAAGAATATAATAAAGGAATATTTTTACATCTGTGACATTGGCACAAACTTATATTTCCAAACATACATTGCTCAAGGAAATGTAAAGTGGTATGACTGCAATGAAAAATAATTTATCTCTCATAGCTAAATATTTGTATCTCCTCAATTAGCAATCACTTAAATATAAACACAAGCGAAACTCTTAGACATGTACAGGAAAAAACATGTGCAAGACTGTTATAACAGCCATGTTCATAAAAGGAAAACTTGGAAACAACCAGAATGTTCATAAGCAGGAAAAAGAAATAATGAACTGTGGCTTAGTTTCATCATGGAATATCATATAGCAGTGAAAAGAAGATATATAGCTCTATTCAATAATATGAACAAACGTTGGAAATAAATTTGTTTGAAAAAAAAAACCCTTAGAGGCCTACAAAACATATAATACTCTTTCACAATGTTAAAAACCAGACCAAGTAAAACTGGGTATTGTATTGTTCAAACACATATGTAGTTGAGATACTATTTTTTAAAAGTAATGGACTGTAAATGAGATATTATCAGAATGGCTAAAATAGGATGAAACTGCCAAGTGTTGGGGAGGATATGAGGCTACCGAAATTCTCACACACAGCTTGTGGAGTATAAAGTGGAAAAATTGCTTTGGGAAATTGGCAGTTTCTTAGAAAGTCAAATGTATCTCTCCCCTGCAATCCTGCAATTGCACTCCTAGATATTTACCCAAAAGAAATGAGAGCATACCTCCATGCAAAACCTTGTACAAGAATGCTCATAACAACTTATTAATAAGAGATAAAAACTGGAAATTGCCCAAGTTTCCTATCAATTGTAATACATCCATAATAGAACACCACTTAGAAGAAGCAAGGAGCAAATTACTAACACAGCAACAAAATGAATGCATCTCACAAACATGCTGAACGAGAAAGACAGACACAAAACAGGATGGACTGTATGGCTCCACTCCTACCTATGCTGACAAAAATCAGACCAGCGTTTGTTTTGGGGTAAGCATTAGGAAGGGATACAATTAATCAGGAATGGGGTTTTCAGAGATATGAATTATAAAGTTTAATGTCTTGATGAGGGTGGGGGTTACATGGATGTGTTTGTCAAAACTAATCAAATTGTAAAATTAAGACCTATGAATTTCACTTAGGCAAATCATACCCTGATAAAAAAATTCTTAGGAAAAAAAATTAAAACTGCATTTCACATTATTTCCTATCAGCAGTTAATAGGGATTTAATTTTTAAACATGATGGGGATTTCTTTGGCTAAAATGTATTTAGTAAAATGCCACTTTTCCTATAATTAAATATTTTTATTTAAAGTGCTTGACCTTGGGCTCCCTGGTGGTCCAGTGGGTGAAGAAGAGTTCGCCTTTCAGTGCAGGCAGCACCAGTTCAATCCCGGCAAAGAAATAATGAACTGTGGCTTAGTTTCATCATGGAATATCATATAGCAGTGAAAAGAAGATATATAGCTCTATTCAATAATATGAACAAACGTTGGAAATAAATTTGTTTGAAAAAAAAAACCCTTAGAGGCCTACAAAACATATAATACTCTTTCACAATGTTAAAAACCAGACCAAGTAAAACTGGGTATTGTATTGTTCAAACACATATGTAGTTGAGATACTATTTTTTAAAAGTAATGGACTGTAAATGAGATATTATCAGAATGGCTAAAATAGGATGAAACTGCCAAGTGTTGGGGAGGATATGAGGCTACCGAAATTCTCACACACAGCTTGTGGAGTATAAAGTGGAAAAATTGCTTTGGGAAATTGGCAGTTTCTTAGAAAGTCAAATGTATCTCTCCCCTGCAATCCTGCAATTGCACTCCTAGATATTTACCCAAAAGAAATGAGAGCATACCTCCATGCAAAACCTTGTACAAGAATGCTCATAACAACTTATTAATAAGAGATAAAAACTGGAAATTGCCCAAGTTTCCTATCAATTGTAATACATCCATAATAGAACACCACTTAGAAGAAGCAAGGAGCAAATTACTAACACAGCAACAAAATGAATGCATCTCACAAACATGCTGAACGAGAAAGACAGACACAAAACAGGATGGACTGTATGGCTCCACTCCTACCTATGCTGACAAAAATCAGACCAGCGTTTGTTTTGGGGTAAGCATTAGGAAGGGATACAATTAATCAGGAATGGGGTTTTCAGAGATATGAATTATAAAGTTTAATGTCTTGATGAGGGTGGGGGTTACATGGATGTGTTTGTCAAAACTAATCAAATTGTAAAATTAAGACCTATGAATTTCACTTAGGCAAATCATACCCTGATAAAAAAATTCTTAGGAAAAAAAATTAAAACTGCATTTCACATTATTTCCTATCAGCAGTTAATAGGGATTTAATTTTTAAACATGATGGGGATTTCTTTGGCTAAAATGTATTTAGTAAAATGCCACTTTTCCTATAATTAAATATTTTTATTTAAAGTGCTTGACCTTGGGCTCCCCTGGTGGTCCAGTGGGTGAAGAAGAGTTCGCCTTTCAGTGCAGGCAGCACCAGTTCAATCCCCGGCCCAGGAGGATCCCACACGCCGCAGAGCGTCTGGACCAGTGTGTCCAATTCGGAGCCAGCACTCTGGAGCACATGCACCCAGAGCCGGTGCTCTGCAACGAGAGAGGCTGCTGCAACGGGAGGTCCACACAGGCCAAATGATAAAGATGGATGAAAAAAAAACAGCCAAAATTTAATTTTAAAAAAATCAATAAAAAGAAGCCAAAAATTAAAAAACAAAAAAAGATTTAAAATGCTTGACCTTGTACTTTCATTGTGGACACCAAATAGGGGAAGGGGGAAGCCATAGTCTCATAAAAGATGGATGAGTTTTTAGCACAGTGCTGACCTGGGATGGGGTTGGGGAGAACGGGAGATGAGATAGGGAAGCATATACAAATGGAGAGAAATTGTGGTATGGTTTGTTTTATAAACTCTCAACCTCTCAATTAATTTTTTAAATTAAAATTGAGATGTAATTCATATATCACAAAATGCATCCCTTTAAAGTGTAAAATTCAGTAGTCCCTAGTACATTTACGAAGCTATACAATCATCTATGCTAATCAGGAACATTTTAATCACCAGAAAGAAACTATGTACCCATTTGCAGTCACTTCCCATTCTCTCTTCTAGCCCCAGGCGTCACTACTCTACTCTAGTGTCTCTACTCTAGATTTGTCTGGATATTTACTATGTATGAGATTATATAATATGTAGTCTTTGGGGGCTGGCTACTTTCACTTAGCATAATGTCTTCAAAGATTATCATGTTGTAGCATGAATCAGGACATCATTTCTTTCAAGGGTTGAGTAATATTCCATTTTACCAATATGTCACTTCTTGTTTATCTGTCAATTGATGGACATTAGTGTTGCTTCCGCTTTTGGTTATTAAGAATAATACTGCTATTAATATTTGTGATGTGTTTTTGGACACTTGCTCTCATTTCTCTTGGATACATACCTAGGAGATATAATATTATACATACAATTTTATTTTTTTGCTGTTTCCTTGATTTAAAAAATCTGAAGGATAACTGACCTATAACATTATGTTCGGTCCCTGTGTACAAATAGTGATTCAATATTTCTGTATCTTAGAAAATCATCCCAGTATTCTGTGATATTTCAATGGTTGCGCTGACTGGTCACTCTGTGGTTGTTAGTGTGTGTGTGACCGAACCATACTGACTCCATTTTGTCAGCTCCTTTTTAAGCCCAGTCCTATCCACTCCCCTTCCTGCATGACTGAGCTTTACCCTTCTCACAAGGAATATACCCAAACCATGTGAAGTTTCCTGTCAACTTTTACCCTTGTCTTCGTCTGACACGAGAACTAGAAGAATACTCTTCAGCTGATACAGATGATTAATGGTCCACAAGGAATAATGGTCACGAGACCCCGGGGGGAGGACAACTCCCAGTGCCCGTTGGTGCATCTGTGCTCTCGCTTAGTAGTCAGATTGTAATTTTAGCTTTGGTCCCTTTAAATTCCCTGTATCCCTGTTGGCAGTGGGAAATGCAGCTGCAAATGCTTCCTGATCACTGATCCTACTCATGTAAGTTACCCACAATAAACCCCATAATTGCGCTGTATGGAGTTGCCTGCTTCACTTTTCAGTCTCAAAATTCCTTTTTACTTTAGGGGATATTATTCAATCCCTGCCTTTGAAAAGTTACAGCATTTTGCTGTTTACCAGTATGTAACTTTTGGGGGTATATTAAAAATGTGTTTTACAAAGAACAACAAAACTATGGAATGGATTAAAAAGGGAGGGAAGAATAAAAAGGGAGAAAGGAAGAAGGAAAACCACTCTTTAGAATAGTAGAGGGACTAAGAAGAGAATTTGCTTTGTGTCCTGCATTATATCAGGGGCAGATAATCCAATGATGTTGATAAAATATGAAAATGAAGACTGGAGGGAATAAGCAGAAGAAAAAAAGAAGGAAAATATTAGTTTAAGAAAGAAATAATCTTTAGTAACCTGATGGAGATTAAAAAATGAAATATATAAAACATTTTAATAAATGTTTATATGTAGCTTTATAATTTAAATAATTCTATGGAATTAGTCCTCAAAATAAGACAGATTTTCTTCAGTTTCAGATGATCCATGTCAATTTTGCCTTCTTTCAAAGTTCATTTTACTCAAAGCTACTTCAGTAGAATTACAGCCAACAAACATATATTTTCTCACTCACCCCATGGAAGGCTTTTCAAAGAATCCAGTTTCAAATCCGGCATCTCCTCTTCTCCCTCCCTTTACAATCTATGAAATTGATAGCGGGGCTTCTTGTGGTTCCCTCGCCAGTGGTCTTGCTCTCACTGTATGGCGTGTAATCCTCCAGACCGCATGGTTGCTCTCTCCCTCATACCACTAGGCTAAAAAGGTGGTCTGAGGACAGCCGTTTTTAAAAATCATATCTAAAATAGCCCCATCCCCAGTCGCACTCTTTCTTCCCTTGCCTTGCTTTTATTTTAAACATGGAGAAAATGTTTAACCTCTATAACTGAATACATGAAATAAAGAATATAAGGCAGTAATAGTTATCAGCCATCAAATTACCAGTGATGGAAAAAAATTTTCGCTTACTGAGATATGGGGAAGTCATGCTGGTTTCTACATGATTTAACATAAACTTTATGTTAACTAAAACATCCCGTTTTGTAGCCTATTAAACATACATTGTCTGTGCACTTTAACCATTAAAGAACTTCTTTGTCCAGAAGTTAAGAATGTCTGTTTTGCAGATAGAGACGAATGCCTCTTTTCCTGGGACGTCAGTGTTAGTACAAGTGACGTCAAGTGCCAAGTTATACTGACTCACTGTATATATGCTAATCTGTCTTTTTTCAAACTTGAAGGAATGTACCCCATGGTATGCGTTTTTAAAATGTGAAAACCATGCTTTTCCTGAGAATAGTAGAGGGACTAAGAAGAGAATTTGCTTTGTGTCCTGCATTATATCAGGGGCAGATAATCCAATGATGTTGATAAAATATGAAAATGAAGACTGGAGGGAATAAGCAGAAGAAAAAAAGAAGGAAAATATTAGTTTAAGAAAGAAATAATCTTTAGTAACCTGATGGAGATTAAAAAATGAAATATATAAAACATTTTAATAAATGTTTATATGTAGCTTTATAATTTAAATAATTCTATGGAATTAGTCCTCAAAATAAGACAGATTTTCTTCAGTTTCAGATGATCCATGTCAATTTTGCCTTCTTTCAAAGTTCATTTTACTCAAAGCTACTTCAGTAGAATTACAGCCAACAAACATATATTTTCTCACTCACCCCATGGAAGGCTTTTCAAAGAATCCAGTTTCAAATCCGGCATCTCCTCTTCTCCCTCCCTTTACAATCTATGAAATTGATAGCGGGGCTTCTTGTGGTTCCCTCGCCAGTGGTCTTGCTCTCACTGTATGGCGTGTAATCCTCCAGACCGCATGGTTGCTCTCTCCCTCATACCACTAGGCTAAAAAGGTGGTCTGAGGACAGCCGTTTTAACAATCATATCTAAAATAGCCCCATCCCCAGTCGCACTCTTTCTTCCCTTGCCTTGCTTTTATTTTAAACATGGAGAAAATGTTTAACCTCTATAACTGAATACATGAAATAAAGAATATAAGGCAGTAATAGTTATCAGCCATCAAATTACCAGTGATGGAAAAAAATTTTCGCTTACTGAGATATGGGGAAGTCATGCTGGTTTCTACATGATTTAACATAAACTTTATGTTAACTAAAACATCCCGTTTTGTAGCCTATTAAACATACATTGTCTGTGCACTTTAACCATTAAAGAACTTCTTTGTCCAGAAGTTAAGAATGTCTGTTTTGCAGATAGAGACGAATGCCTCTTTTCCTGGGACGTCAGTGTTAGTACAAGTGACGTCAAGTGCCAAGTTATACTGACTCACTGTATATATGCTAATCTGTCTTTTTTCAAACTTGAAGGAATGTACCCCTGTCATGGTTGATGTTCCTTGTTCTGACAAAATGTAAAACTGTGCTGAAAACCATGCTTTTCCTGAGGAGTTCCTCAGAGCTACCTGAGAGCCTGTCTGCAAGGATATAGTCATAAACTTGGCTTCAACTAAAATTCTTTTCTATTTTTATTATAGATGTTATCAACTGTTTCTGTATACAATGATAAAAATAATTACATTACTGAAAACAAGTTAGAAGAATAATTTAGTAATTGTTAGTATAAAGTTACAACTTTTCTGGGAAATATTTAGCAACATCCTTTTAAGTCTTTAAGAAACACATATTCTGACCCAGTAATTTCTGTTTCAAGAATTTATCAGAGGGTTTCCCTGGTGGTTCAATGCTAAAGAATAGTCCTGCTGAAGCAGGGGACACAGGTTCAATCTCTGGTCTGGGAAGCTCCCACATGTCATGAGGCAACTAAGTCTCTATGTTGCAACTACTGAAGCTCTCGTGCCTAGAACCTGGGAGAAGCAACAAGAGAAGCCACTGCAACAAGAAGTCCGCTCACTGCAATTAGAGAAAGCCCATGTGCGGCAACAAAGACCCAACACAGCCATAAATAAAACAAATAAATCTATCTTTAAAAAAATTCCATTAATATGAAGGGAACATGTAAGAACACTGAAAATCATGTTTTCAAGGAGTTTTTAATAAAATGAGAATATATTCATTAAATATGTTCAGTTTTGAAAGTAGAATATGGGGTGGTAGGGAGGTTTAAGAGGGAGGAAGTATATATATATACCTTCCTTCTTCCTTTCTCCTATTATTCTTCCCTCCCTTTTTAATCCATATACACTTATGGCTGGTTTATGTTGTTGTTGCATGGCAGAAAGCAACACAAAATTGTAAATCAATTATCCTCTAATTAAAAATCAATTAAAAAAAATCAATTTAAAGGGACTTCCTGGTGATCCAGTGGTTAAGACTCTGTGCTCCCAATGCAGGGGGCCTGGGTTTGATCCCTGGTCAGGGAACTAGGTCCTACATGCCACAACTAAGACCCAGAGCAGACAAATAAATAAATAATTTAAAACAAACAAACAAAATCAATTTAAAAAGTAGAATATACAAGTATGCAGATATGTATACAAATAATTATACAGAACTAGAAAGCATATATAATTCAAACTTGTTTCTCAAAATTGGTGTGTCTCAGATTCAACTAGGGAATTTATTAATATCCTGATTCTGTCCAGACCCACTGAGCTGGAACCTTAAGTTAGCTATGAAGCAGGAATACGGACAATTGTAATCATGTTCTTCTCACTATCTGTCAATATAACAATATTTTATCTTTGTCTTTGTCTCCCCTGCTGAAATACAGGGTCAACCAGAACATGTAATTCACTTTACAAAAGAGTACCTGGTGGTCCAGTCATTAGGACTCTGCACTTCCATTGCAGGGGGCACGGATTTGACCCCTCATCAGGGAACTAAAGTCTCCCAAGCCACGTGGCATGACCAAAAAATACAAAAAATTACAAGGTATAAAAAGAAAGCAAGAAGGTGGAGAGAGAATAGACAATCTTGAAATGCAAAGAAGACTCAGGGAAGCAGAACCGAAGAAGGAAGGACAGAAAGATGATTGGTGATAGTGTAGACTCAAGACTGGGCAAGGGGTGCTTAAAGATACTTTTCAAAGGGAATGCTGGACATGGTACAGTGTAAGTCACCCCTATCTACCTCCTCCAGGAAGTCTTCAGTACAGTATTAATTTCTCACTCATATATAGCTATGAGGAGACTACTGAAGGTAAATGGAAAGAAATGCTGAGTCCTGCTTTAAGAAGGGTGGAGGAAGGTGGGAGATGAAGGCTGCCGCTGTGGATCAGCCAGAGGGGTCTTGTGTACTCACCTTGAGAAGCATATTTTTCATGGTAAATCTCATAGGCTTTTTTGTGGGCATCAGCGAGGATCTGCAGACGTGAAGACCTTGATTCCTGGTGGGGAAGCTCCATGATCACTTCCTCCAAGTTGCTAAAAGTGAACCAGATCTCAACTAGGTCCCCAAAGGAGTGGAAGGCGAAGGAGGCATAGTCAGCAAAGAGACTAGCAAAGGCCTCAGTTCTCTGGAGGGTGCTGGCTGGGAGGGTGTGGTGGTGCAGAACCACCAGAGGCTGAAGCCCAGCAGTCTTGAGGGCTTCAAGCAGTTGCCGATAGCACTGCACTGTCTTCTTGTCTGGGTTCTCGGAGTTTCCTTCTGGGAGGAGTTGTGCCCACGGCAGAAATACTTTGTAATGGGTGATCATACTGGCACGGACACTGTTGAAGTACTCTGGCAGGAAAGCAGGCAGTGGCTGACGACAAACATAAATTTCTTCATTTTCTGCTACAAAGAGAGAATCCTGGTTTCCCAAGGGATCCCTCAGGTTGGGTAGCAAGTCGCTGGTTAGAGGACCAGCTGCTGAGATGAAATTTCTCTCAGATTCCCAGTCTAACCCCCAGCAAGAAAAACCTAGGAGGGCCATGAAGACTAAATACCAGGCCAGCTCCATCTTCAAGGAACTGTTAGGAGGTATGTGGAATATTTACTTTATAACTTCACTTAAGGCTGTAAAATACTAAGTGACTATTAACGCTTAATATGTAACTGGATTATCTACGATAATGAAATTAGTACATGATTCATCAATGTACTATCAAAGAAATTTTAAACCATAAGAAATAGAAAAAGAATCTCAGACTTCTCACACAGTCTAAGCTGAGAAACCTGGAAAGTGAAGAAAAGTCCTCCATATTTTTTCTTACTTACGAATTATTTTAAAATTTAATTACATGGCAGAACAAAAGTGAGTTCCTCATCACTTTTCCCCTCCTTTAAAAATCTGTAAGTTTATAAATGATGAACACATAAAAGATTTAAACACTACAGAAATATATATCCTGCTTTAAGAAGGGTGGAGGAAGGTGGGAGATGAAGGCTGCCGCTGTGGATCAGCCAGAGGGGTCTTGTGTCCTCACCTTGAGAAGCATCTTTTTCATGGTAAATCTCATAGGCTTTTTTGTGGGCATCAGCGAGGATCTGCAGACGTGAAGACCTTGATTCCTGGTGGGGAAGCTCCATGATCACTTCCTCCAAGTTGCTAAAAGTGAACCAGATCTCAACTAGGTCCCCAAAGGAGTGGAAGGCGAAGGAGGCATAGTCAGCAAAGAGACTAGCAAAGGCCTCAGTTCTCTGGAGGGTGCTGGCTGGGAGGGTGTGGTGGTGCAGAACCACCAGAGGCTGAAGCCCAGCAGTCTTGAGGGCTTCAAGCAGTTGCCGATAGCACTGCACTGTCTTCTTGTCTGGGTTCTCGGAGTTTCCTTCTGGGAGGAGTTGTGCCCACGGCAGAAATACTTTGTAATGGGTGATCATACTGGCACGGACACTGTTGAAGTACTCTGGCAGGAAAGCAGGCAGTGGCTGACGACAAACATAAATTTCTTCATTTTCTGCTACAAAGAGAGAATCCTGGTTTCCCAAGGGATCCCTCAGGTTGGGTAGCAAGTCGCTGGTTAGAGGACCAGCTGCTGAGATGAAATTTCTCTCAGATTCCCAGTCTAACCCCCAGCAAGAAAAACCTAGGAGGGCCATGAAGACTAAATACCAGGCCAGCTCCATCTTCAAGGAACTGTTAGGAGGTATGTGGAATATTTACTTTATAACTTCACTTAAGGCTGTAAAATACTAAGTGACTATTAACGCTTAATATGTAACTGGATTATCTACGATAATGAAATTAGTACATGATTCATCAATGTACTATCAAAGAAATTTTAAACCATAAGAAATAGAAAAAGAATCTCAGACTTCTCACACAGTCTAAGCTGAGAAACCTGGAAAGTGAAGAAAAGTCCTCCATATTTTTTCTTACTTACGAATTATTTTAAAATTTAATTACATGGCAGAACAAAAGTGAGTTCCTCATCACTTTTCCCCTCCTTTAAAAATCTGTAAGTTTATAAATGATGAACACATAAAAGATTTAAACACTACAGAAATATATATGAAAACTTATTAGTTGCCCCTCTCTGTTTCCCTTCCTAGGGTAATCATTTTCGGCACTGTGCTTCCTTCCAGTTTTCTTTCTCTGTATATATTAATGGTATTCAGGGGTCGGAATGCCAGGGTTTAAATCTCATCTGGCAGAAGTTACTTAATATCTCTGTGGCTCTGTTTCCTCCGCTTTAGAATGCGGATAGATAGGTTGTGAGAATTAACTGAGGTCATCCATTAGCATGTTTAGAACCATGCAACTCTATTAGCAATAGAACCACATAATAGCTATTATTACAAATATACAAATGCAAACATACATGTATATAACATTTAAAATATACAATTTAACATACATGAAACTATGTCTTATGCAATACTCCTTAGCTTTCCTTTTTTTTTTTCTGCACTTAAGAGCATTCATATCAAAATATGTAGACTCACTTCTTTTAAACAGTTTCATATGTTCTACAGTAAGGCTGTATTACAGTTTAACCTCTTACATCCTCAACACTGATTGGTTCTTAATTTTAATATGTTGTAAATTAATATTTGTATCTTTATGTATATATCTTTGTCCTCATTTCTTTAAGAGAGAGTTTTAGAAATTAAGTGGCTAACTCAATGGCATGCCCATTTGGAATTGATTGCAATCCAAAGGCCTCCGAAATAGGCTTCTTCAAATTTAACTCCTACCTACCGTTAGAACGTGAAAGTCTGTCAAATTTTTGATGCAGGCTAGTGGAATCCCCTCCATCTTAAAGGAACTGTTAGGAGGTATGTGGAATATTTACTTTATAACTTCACTTAAGGCTGTAAAATACTAAGTGACTATTAACGCTTAATATGTAACTGGATTATCTACGATAATGAAATTAGTACATGATTCATCAATGTACTATCAAAGAAATTTTAAACCATAAGAAATAGAAAAAGAATCTCAGACTTCTCACACAGTCTAAGCTGAGAAACCTGGAAAGTGAAGAAAAGTCCTCCATATTTTTTCTTACTTACGAATTATTTTAAAATTTAATTACATGGCAGAACAAAAGTGAGTTCCTCATCACTTTTCCCCTCCTTTAAAAATCTGTAAGTTTATAAATGATGAACACATAAAAGATTTAAACACTACAGAAATATATATGAAAACTTATTAGTTGCCCCTCTCTGTTTCCCTTCCTAGGGTAATCATTTTCGGCACTGTGCTTCCTTCCAGTTTTCTTTCTCTGTATATATTAATGGTATTCAGGGGTCGGAATGCCAGGGTTTAAATCTCATCTGGCAGAAGTTACTTAATATCTCTGTGGCTCTGTTTCCTCCGCTTTAGAATGCGGATAGATAGGTTGTGAGAATTAACTGAGGTCATCCATTAGCATGTTTAGAACCATGCAACTCTATTAGCAATAGAACCACATAATAGCTATTATTACAAATATACAAATGCAAACATACATGTATATAACATTTAAAATATACAATTTAACATACATGAAACTATGTCTTATGCAATACTCCTTAGCTTTCCTTTTTTTTTTTCTGCACTTAAGAGCATTCATATCAAAATATGTAGACTCACTTCTTTTAAACAGTTTCATATGTTCTACAGTAAGGCTGTATTACAGTTTAACCTCTTACATCCTCAACACTGATTGGTTCTTAATTTTAATATGTTGTAAATTAATATTTGTATCTTTATGTATATATCTTTGTCCTCATTTCTTTAAGAGAGAGTTTTAGAAATTAAGTGGCTAACTCAATGGCATGCCCATTTGGAATTGATTGCAATCCAAAGGCCTCCGAAATAGGCTTCTTCAAATTTAAATCCTACCTACAGTTAGAAAGTGAAAGTGTCAGTTGCTCAGCTGTGTCCAACTCTTTGCAGCCCTGTGGACTGCAGCCTGCCAGGCTCCTCGATCCATAGGATTTTCAAGACAAGAATACTGAAGTGGGTTGCCATTTCCTTTTCCAGGGGATCTTCCTGACCCAGGGGTCAAACCCCGGTCTCCTGAAGGGCAGGTAGACTCTTTACCATCTGAGCCAGAGTATGTCTAAATCTCTCTGGATTGCTCAGTTATTATAAATTTACATTCTGGATACTTGTTTGGAGGGCTAGCTTTTCATGTCAAGTGGCTACTTGTTTTTCTTCTGGGATTTATATTCATATCCTTTGTACATTTTTATTGTTAAACTCAATAGTTTGGACATCATGTATTAAAATGTGATAGAAAAAAATCCTTTTTAAAATTTGGTTTATAGTGTCATTCAAAATACATTATTTAGTACCATATTTTTGAAAGCTTGTGTCAATGTATTAATTGATAGTCTTGTTTCTAATCTTTAGATCTTTATTCCATCTTAAATTTTAAGCTTATATTGTGTGGTAGGGTTTATCAATTTCTCATGGGTTGTTAAATAGGCCACTATTTGAAATGCCACCCATCAAAAGCAAAACATTTGGGATTTCCCTAGTGGTGCAGTGGATAAGAATCTGTCTGCCAATGAAGGGGACATAGGGTTTATCCATGGTCCAAGATTCCACATGCCATGGAGCAACTAAGTCCACGAGGCACAACTAGTGAGCCCGCACTTCAGAGCCCATGAGCCGCAACTACCAAGCCCGTGTGCTGCAAGTACTGAAACCTACATGCCCTAGGCTCTGCACATCACAACTACTGAAGCCTGTGCACCTAGAGCCTGTACTCTGCAACAAGAGACTATACGTAATAAGAAGACCACTTACCACAAAGAGAAAACCCACACAAAGCAAGGAAGACCTGCTCAGGCAAAAATAAGTTAAAAAAAAAAGGAAACGAAGAGTCTGTCTAGACGTGTTTCTAGACTTCTATTCCTTGTCTATTTATCACTTAATCATAGGAAACGGCTTCTCCTATCACTTTTTCTTGAAATTGTCTTAGAAATACAATTTATATATGGAAATAGAATTAGTTTTTAATAGAAAGTTTTATTTCTTTTAGTGGAATTTTTGAGGTGACCCTGACAGCCTCATGCCAATATACCATTTTCAGATTTCTCTGTTTATAATCATTGTGATATCTCTAAAAGTCTACATTTAAATCACAAAAATCTTCCTGACCCAGGGTCAAACCCGGTCTCCTGAAGGGCAGGTAGACTCTTTACCATCTGAGCCAGAGTATGTCTAAATCTCTCTGGATTGCTCAGTTATTATAAATTTACATTCTGGATACTTGTTTGGAGGGCTAGCTTTTCATGTCAAGTGGCTACTTGTTTTTCTTCTGGGATTTATATTCATATCCTTTGTACATTTTTATTGTTAAACTCAATAGTTTGGACATCATGTATTAAAATGTGATAGAAAAAAATCCTTTTTAAAATTTGGTTTATAGTGTCATTCAAAATACATTATTTAGTACCATATTTTTGAAAGCTTGTGTCAATGTATTAATTGATAGTCTTGTTTCTAATCTTTAGATCTTTATTCCATCTTAAATTTTAAGCTTATATTGTGTGGTAGGGTTTATCAATTTCTCATGGGTTGTTAAATAGGCCACTATTTGAAATGCCACCCATCAAAAGCAAAACATTTGGGATTTCCCTAGTGGTGCAGTGGATAAGAATCTGTCTGCCAATGAAGGGGACATAGGGTTTATCCATGGTCCAAGATTCCACATGCCATGGAGCAACTAAGTCCACGAGGCACAACTAGTGAGCCCGCACTTCAGAGCCCATGAGCCGCAACTACCAAGCCCGTGTGCTGCAAGTACTGAAACCTACATGCCCTAGGCTCTGCACATCACAACTACTGAAGCCTGTGCACCTAGAGCCTGTACTCTGCAACAAGAGACTATACGTAATAAGAAGACCACTTACCACAAAGAGAAAACCCACACAAAGCAAGGAAGACCTGCTCAGGCAAAAATAAGTTAAAAAAAAAAGGAAACGAAGAGTCTGTCTAGACGTGTTTCTAGACTTCTATTCCTTGTCTATTTATCACTTAATCATAGGAAACGGCTTCTCCTATCACTTTTTTTCTTGAAATTGTCTTAGAAATACAATTTATATATGGAAATAGAATTAGTTTTTAATAGAAAGTTTTATTTCTTTTAGTGGAATTTTTGAGGTGACCCTGACAGCCTCATGCCAATATACCATTTTCAGATTTCTCTGTTTATAATCATTGTGATCTCTCTAAAAGTCTACATTTAAATCACAGATAGCAAATATATGCATTCTCATAAATACCCCCAAAATTTAGATAAAAGATAAAAATACAAATTTAGATAAAAGATAAAAATTTAGATAAAAGTTTTAGATATTAGTTTAGCTAATCCCAGCTACTTCCTAAGAAGTATCCACCATATATTACATATGTATGTATATAAGGAACATGGTTTTACCTACAAGTTTACAAAATAAGACGTTCTGTAACCTAAGTATTGGTCTACAACTGGCATTTATACCATATACACACCTTGTCAATCTTTTCACACTGTGTAAATATTATATATATCTTATTCCTTTCAAGAGTTGCATTGTGTGACCTTACATCATAATTTTGATTGGGTTTTAGGTTGTTTTCCATTTTCAGTGACACACTATGTCACAATGAATGTAATTGTATATGCCTTTTTCTATACACTTATAGGTATTTTATCAGGAAAAATACTGAAGAATACAATTGCTGGGTAATAGGGCAATCAGTCATATTTTAACTTTTAATGGTACTAACACATTTTTCCCTAAAAGGAGTGCTCCATTTGCATTCCTACCAGTAGTACACTACAACATCAACTTCCTAGTAAAACCACCAATGCTATTATACTTTCAAATTGTTAGTGTTTTTATAATTTTGAGTGATTTAAAGAACTGATTTATATCAGTTGTGTATCCGTTTGGGAAAAAAATCTTTATTCCCATTATAAATTGAGAAAATATATAGCTATTGAAATTATATAATTATATACATATATAGTAAATACAGTATATTCTTCTTATCTGCACAGCTTGTTTATTGTGGACATTTAATCATTTCTCTGGTATTCTAGGTTGACAAAACATTTTCCAAATCTGTATCTTTGGTTTTTAAAGTATTAAATTTTGCTCTAATCAAGTTTATTAATTTCTTTCTTTATGGCTTTCTGTATAGTTTTAAAAAACCTTTTCTGCTGCAAAGTTATAAGGAAAGCTCATTTTTTTTCCTTTTTAATTTTTAAAAGGATACAACTAACATGTAACACTTCTTTCATATGTACAACATAATTGTATGCATTGCACAAAGAGTACCAGAGAAAGACTAGTTAACATATCCATCACCACACATAGATACAAATTTTTTTCTGCTGTGTGGTGAGGATATTTAAGATCTACTCTGGGGCTTCCCTGGTGGTCCAGTGAATAAAGAGTCCGCCTTGCAGTGCAAGGGGCACCGTTTGATCCCTGGCCCAGGAAGATCCCACATGCCGAGGAACGGAGGGGCCAGTATATTCGATTGCAAGCCAGCGCTCTGGTGCAAATGTGCCCAGGGCCAGTGTTCTACAGCAAGAGAAGCCACTGAGATGGGAGGCCCACACATGCCAAAGAATAAAGATGGATTAAAAAAATAAACGATGACTTAGAGGCAAAAAAAAAACCCCAAACCCAACAATTGTCTAAAAAAAAAAAAAAAAGATCCTCTGAGCAACTTTCAAACAGATAACTAACTATAACCACTATGGTGTACATTACTCCCCTGTGACATTTAATTTGCTAACTTGAAGTTTGTACCTTTTGACCACCTTCACCTCTGCAATCACCAGCTTATTCTTTGTGTCTGAGTTGTTTTTATTAAAAGAATTTTTTTTTAGATTCCACATAGGTTATATATTATTTGTCCTTCTCTGACTTACTTCATTTAGCATAGTGCCTTCCAGGTTCATCCATGTTGTCACAAATGACAAGATTTTCTTCTTTTTAGAGCAAAGTAACATTTAATTGTATATACACGTTTTCTTTATCCATTCACCCATCAGTGAATACTTAGGTTGCTTCCACATCTTGGCTATTGTAAATAATGTGGCAATGAACATGAGGGTACATATTATCTTTTGGAGTTAGTGTTTTCATTTTCTTCAGATAAATACCTAGAAGTGAAATTGCTGGACTACATGGCAGTTCTATTCTGAGTTTTATTTCTTCTTTTGAAAGCTGTTTTCCATACAGAGATTCTCACCAGTAACGGTACATAAGAGTTCTCCTTTCTCCACATCCTTGTCAATACTTGCTATTTTTTTGTATTTTTCATAATAACCTTTTTAAGAACAAGCATAATTGATGTCTTGTGGTTTTGATTTTAATTATCTATGATGAGTAGTGATATTGAACACTTCTTCATGTACCTGTTGGCAATCTGAACATCATCTTCAGAAAATGCCTACATTTTTTCAAAAACAACTAACATGTAACACTTCTTTCATATGTACAACATAATTGTATGCATTGCACAAAGAGTACCAGAGAAAGACTAGTTAACATATCCATCACCACACATAGATACAAATTTTTTTCTGCTGTGTGGTGAGGATATTTAAGATCTACTCTGGGGCTTCCCTGGTGGTCCAGTGAATAAAGAGTCCGCCTTGCAGTGCAAGGGGCACCGTTTGATCCCTGGCCCAGGAAGATCCCACATGCCGAGGAACGGAGGGGCTGGCGTATCTGATTGTGAGTCAGTGCTCTGGAGCAAATGCGCCCAGAGCCGGTGTTCTGGAGCGAGAGAGGCCACTGAGATGGGAGGCCCACACATGCCAAAGAATGAAGATGGATAAAAAATAAACGATGACTTAGAGGCAAAAAAAAAACCCCAAACCCAACAATTGTCTAAAAAAAAAAAAAAAAGATCCTCTGAGCAACTTTCAAACAGATAACTAACTATAACCACTATGGTGTACATTACTCCCCTGTGACATTTAATTTGCTAACTTGAAGTTTGTACCTTTTGACCACCTTCACCTCTGCAATCACCAGCTTATTCTTTGTGTCTGAGTTGTTTTTATTAAAAGAATTTTTTTTTAGATTCCACATAGGTTATATATTATTTGTCCTTCTCTGACTTACTTCATTTAGCATAGTGCCTTCCAGGTTCATCCATGTTGTCACAAATGACAAGATTTTCTTCTTTTTAGAGCAAAGTAACATTTAATTGTATATACACGTTTTCTTTATCCATTCACCCATCAGTGAATACTTAGGTTGCTTCCACATCTTGGCTATTGTAAATAATGTGGCAATGAACATGAGGGTACATATTATCTTTTGGAGTTAGTGTTTTCATTTTCTTCAGATAAATACCTAGAAGTGAAATTGCTGGACTACATGGCAGTTCTATTCTGAGTTTTATTTCTTCTTTTGAAAGCTGTTTTCCATACAGAGATTCTCACCAGTAACGGTACATAAGAGTTCTCCTTTCTCCACATCCTTGTCAATACTTGCTATTTTTTTGTATTTTTCATAATAACCTTTTTAAGAACAAGCATAATTGATGTCTTGTGGTTTTGATTTTAATTATCTATGATGAGTAGTGATATTGAACACTTCTTCATGTACCTGTTGGCAATCTGAACATCATCTTCAGAAAATGCCTATTCAGATCATCTGCCTATTTAAGACTGCTGTTACTGAGTTGTATTGTGGATATTAGCCCTTATCAGATACATTATTTGTAAACATTTTTTCCCATTCTTTTTCTTTTTTTTTTTTTAAAGATTTATTTATTTATTTATTATTGGTGGGGGATGGGGTGGGGAGGGAGGGGAGCAGGCCAGCCACTTCTATTGGATCTTCATTTATCTATTTTCATCCATCTTTTTTGTTCTTTGGTCCGTGTGGGCCTCCCATCGTGGTGGCCTCTGTCGTCGCAGAGCACCAGCTCTGGGTGCATGCGCTCCAGAGCTCCGGCTCGGTAATTGGACACATCGGTCCAGCCGCTCCGCGGCACGTGGGATCTTCCCA
The DNA here is from genome assembly GCA_022376925.1 of Tragulus kanchil. NCBI lineage: Eukaryota > Metazoa > Chordata > Mammalia > Artiodactyla > Tragulidae > Tragulus > Tragulus kanchil. The sequence continues at coordinate 48,634,664 of JAIOJX010000026.1, forward strand.
GGCCAGGGATCGAACCTGCGCTCCTTGCACTGCAAGGCGGTGGTGTCCTTACCCACTGGACCACCAGGGAAGCCCCTCCCATTCTTTTTCATTAGACTGAGAGTTTTCTTTGCTGCGCAGTCTTTTTAGTTTGATGTAGCCCTATTTAGTTTTGCTTTTGTTGTCCTTCAGTGTCAAATCTAAAAACTCAATCGTTAAGATTGATGTCAAGGAGCCTACCATCTGTGTTTTCTTCTTTGAGGTTTATGATTTCAAGTTTTATGTTCAACTCTTAAATCCATTTTATAACTTTTGAATATGGTATAATGTAGTGATCTAGTTTTTTCCAACACCTTTTGAGACTCTTTCCCTACTATACCAACACCATGCTTTAATTACTGTATCTCTGTAATATAGCTTGAAATAGGAAGCATGATGCCTCTTGCTTTCTTTCTCAATATTGCTTTGGGTATTCAGGATCCATTGTGGTTCCATACAATCCTATGATTGATTGTTCTGTTCCAGTGAAATGCCATTGGAATTCTGAGAGATTGCACTGAATATGTAATGAAGGAAATTTTAACATTAACTCTCCCAATCTGTATGCATAGAATATTTTTCCATTTATCAATGTCTTCCATTTCTTTCACTAGTCATAGTTTTAAGAACAAGCATAATTGATGTCTTGTGGTTTTGATTTTAATTATCTATGATGAGTAGTGATATTGAACACTTCTTCATGTACCTGTTGGCAATCTGAACATCATCTTCAGAAAATGCCTATTCAGATCATCTGCCTATTTAAGACTGCTGTTACTGAGTTGTATTGTGGATATTAGCCCTTATCAGATACATTATTTGTAAACATTTTTTCCCATTCTTTTTCTTTTTTTTTTTTTAAAGATTTATTTATTTATTTATTATTGGTGGGGGATGGGGTGGGGAGGGAGGGGAGCAGGCCAGCCACTTCTATTGGATCTTCATTTATCTATTTTCATCCATCTTTTTTGTTCTTTGGTCCGTGTGGGCCTCCCATCGTGGTGGCCTCTGTCGTCGCAGAGCACCAGCTCTGGGTGCATGCGCTCCAGAGCTCCGGCTCGGTAATTGGACACATCGGTCCAGCCGCTCCGCGGCACGTGGGATCTTCCCAGGCCAGGGATCGAACCTGCGCTCCTTGCACTGCAAGGCGGTGGTGTCCTTACCCACTGGACCACCAGGGAAGCCCCTCCCATTCTTTTTCATTAGACTGAGAGTTTTCTTTGCTGCGCAGTCTTTTTAGTTTGATGTAGCCCTATTTAGTTTTGCTTTTGTTGTCCTTCAGTGTCAAATCTAAAAACTCAATCGTTAAGATTGATGTCAAGGAGCCTACCATCTGTGTTTTCTTCTTTGAGGTTTATGATTTCAAGTTTTATGTTCAACTCTTAAATCCATTTTATAACTTTTGAATATGGTATAATGTAGTGATCTAGTTTTTTCCAACACCTTTTGAGACTCTTTCCCTACTATACCAACACCATGCTTTAATTACTGTATCTCTGTAATATAGCTTGAAATAGGAAGCATGATGCCTCTTGCTTTCTTTCTCAATATTGCTTTGGGTATTCAGGATCCATTGTGGTTCCATACAATCCTATGATTGATTGTTCTGTTCCAGTGAAAAATGCCATTGGAATTCTGAGAGATTGCACTGAATATGTAATGAAGGGAAATTTTAACATTAACTCTCCCAATCTGTATGCATAGAATATTTTTCCATTTATCAATGTCTTCCATTTCTTTCACTAGTCATAGTTTTCAGTACTGAGGGTCTTTCACCTCCTTGGCTGAATTTATTTCTAGGTATTTTTTTTTCTTATTATGCAACTATAAATGGGATTATTTCCTTAATTTCTTTTTCTGAGATCTTAAAATATGTTTGGCTACATTCATAGCTGCAGCATACGAGATCTTCACTGTCATGTAGGTCTTAGGTTCTGGTATACCAGCTCTCTAGTCATGGCACTCAAGCTCCAGAGCACATTGGCTTAGTTGCTCCTCAGCCACGTGGGATCGTAATTCCCCAACCAGGGATTGAACCTGCGTCCCCTGCATTGCCAGGCAGACTCTTTTAACTACTTGACCTGAGTTTTTATTAGTCTATAGAAATCCAGATATTTGCATATTGATTTTATATCCTGAAGCTTTACTGAATCTGTTGATCAGTTCTTTTTGGGTGGTGTCTTCAGGCTTTCTATGTAACATCATGTCATCTGTGAATAGTGACAATTTTACTTCTCCACATCTAACTTGGATGCCTCTTTCTAGCTCTGGTTCGGATTCCAACACTAGAGTGAATAAATGGATTTGAGAGTGGCCATCCTTTTCTCATTCCCAAGAGTATGACTAGCTGTGGGCTTACCATTTATAGTCTTTATTATGTTGAGGTACTTCCCCTCTATACTCTGCTATTTTTAAAAATCATAATTGAATGCTGAATTTTGTCAAATCCTTCATTTTGTTAAGCTGATGTAATACATTGTTTGATCTGCACATGTTGAATCATTCTTGCATCCCTGGAATAATTCCACTTAAGCATTTTGTATGATCATTTTAACATATTGCTTAATTACCTTTGCTAATGTCCTGTTAAAGATTTTGGCGTCTATTTTGTGTATCAAGGATGCTGTTGTTCAGTTGCAAAGTTGTGTTCCAACTCTTTGTGACCCCATGGACTGCAGCACACCAGGGATATCAGCCTGTAATTTTTTCTTTAGGTGTCCATTGGTTTTGGTACCAGAGTTATGCTGGCTTCATGAAGTGTGTTTGGAATTGGTACCTCCTTTTCCATTTTGTAAAGTGGTAAGAACTGGTACTAAGTCATCTTTAAACGTTTGGTGGAAGTCACCAGTGTTTATTGGAAGGTTTCTGATTATTGATTCAATCTCATTATTACTAATCAGCCTACTCAGATTTTCCATTTTGTCATGATCTACTTTTGGTAGGGTGTTTTATAGCAGCTTACCCACTTGTAGGTTGTCCAATTTGATGGCCAATAACAGCCAATTTTAACACCTTATGATTTCTTCGTATTTCTGTGGCATAATACCTTTCATTTCTGTCCTTGAGTCCTTTTTCTTTTGTGAGTCTAGTTACAAGTTTTGTCAATTTTATCTTAAAATGAGAAACAAAACAAAAAAACCCTAGCTCTTAAGTTTTACTGCTTTCCTATTAACTACCTGATATATAAAGTTAGGTAGAGATCTTTGTTTCTTGATACAGGCATTTATCTCTACAATCTTCCTCTTGGACTGTTTTTGCTAGGTCCCATTTTTTCCGTATGTCATATTTCTATTTTCACGTCTCACTTTAAAACTTAGTCTCAATTCCTTGACTTACTGGTTGTTTAGTAGAATGCTTAATTTCTGCATACTTGTGATATTCTTAGGTTTCTTCCTATAGTTGATTTCTAGTTTTATACCATTATAGTCAGAAAAGATGCCTAATATCTCAATTTTCTTTAACTTAATAAAGGCTTATTTTGTGGCCTAACATATTATCTATCCATGTTTTTGATACTTTTTTTTTCAAATTGAATGCTGAATTTTGTCAAATCCTTCATTTTGTTAAGCTGATGTAATACATTGTTTGATCTGCACATGTTGAATCATTCTTGCATCCCTGGAATAATTCCACTTAAGCATTTTGTATGATCATTTTAACATATTGCTTAATTACCTTTGCTAATGTCCTGTTAAAGATTTTGGCGTCTATTTTGTGTATCAAGGATGCTGTTGTTCAGTTGCAAAGTTGTGTTCCAACTCTTTGTGACCCCATGGACTGCAGCACACCAGGGATATCAGCCTGTAATTTTTCTTTAGGTGTCCATTGGTTTTGGTACCAGAGTTATGCTGGCTTCATGAAGTGTGTTTGGAATTGGTACCTCCTTTTCCATTTTGTAAAGTGGTAAGAACTGGTACTAAGTCATCTTTAAACGTTTGGTGGAAGTCACCAGTGTTTATTGGAAGGTTTCTGATTATTGATTCAATCTCATTATTACTAATCAGCCTACTCAGATTTTCCATTTTGTCATGATCTACTTTTGGTAGGGTGTTTTATAGCAGCTTACCCACTTGTAGGTTGTCCAATTTGATGGCCAATAACAGCCAATTTTAACACCTTATGATTTCTTCGTATTTCTGTGGCATAATACCTTTCATTTCTGTCCTTGAGTCCTTTTTCTTTTGTGAGTCTAGTTACAAGTTTTGTCAATTTTATCTTAAAATGAGAAACAAAACAAAAAAACCCTAGCTCTTAAGTTTTACTGCTTTCCTATTAACTACCTGATATATAAAGTTAGGTAGAGATCTTTGTTTCTTGATACAGGCATTTATCTCTACAATCTTCCTCTTGGACTGTTTTTGCTAGGTCCCATTTTTTCCGTATGTCATATTTCTATTTTCACGTCTCACTTTAAAACTTAGTCTCAATTCCTTGACTTACTGGTTGTTTAGTAGAATGCTTAATTTCTGCATACTTGTGATATTCTTAGGTTTCTTCCTATAGTTGATTTCTAGTTTTATACCATTATAGTCAGAAAAGATGCCTAATATCTCAATTTTCTTTAACTTAATAAAGGCTTATTTTGTGGCCTAACATATTATCTATCCTGAAAAATGTTCCACTTGTGCTTAAAGAGTCTGTATTCTGTTGCTTCTGCATGAATGCTCTGTTTGTAAGTCCATCTGGTCTAAACATTGTCATTTAAAGTCTATGCTTTCTTATTGATAATGACTGTATGATCTAGCCTTTGATGAAAGTGGGATACTATAAACAACACTAGTACTGTTTTGCTGTCTAGTCCCCCTAGATCTGTTAATATTTGCTTCATATATTTGTGTTCCACGGCTCTATTTCCATTTTTACTTTTCCTATGTCCTAGCGGTATTTCCATTTCAAACACCTTTGTCTTCCTCAGTTTGTATTACGCAGAGCACTGCTGTATCATAATTTATGCAGTCATTTCCTTTTTGATGGACATCTGTTGGAATCTGGTTGAAAACACGTTAAACTTATGGTTGACAATTTACAATATTCAAGATACCCTTTTCAGAAACAAGTTGTATCCATCCACTTCCTAAATACTTGTCTAACTTTCTTCACAGAGATCTTATACATACTCCATCACCCATCAGTCACTTCAATTTTCCAACAAGTAACATGTAGAGAAAGAGTGTGTGTGAAAATGTAAGCCCACTTACTCAGATTTATAAAACAGATTATAGTGGTATTAATGACCTCACTTTGCTTTAGAGTCGCTTTCACAAAATTAGGAGGGAGATAGATTCAACATAAAATAATTCATCTTTCCTGAGCTTCACACTTTCCTTTGGTTCAGTATTAGATCAAATTAAAGTTCAAACTCCTGTCAGGCTGTTTCTCCATTCAGAAACACCCTACCGTATCTTCTTTATCCAGCTGGGAACAACTTAACTCTTTCTTGCTGTTTTCTGAGTTTTCACTAGTTGTTCTTCCTATCACCTGTTACTGGAATGTCCTGCCTTAGTTCATGCCCTATACTAGCATCTCCTGTATTAACAATAAGTCTGAGAAGTTAACTACACTGAAGTTTCCTTGTCACAATAGGCTTGCCTACCTCAATCAGTAGGGATATAGTTTTCACAGGAGTTTATACCCTCATGCAACTTCTGTTTCCAATCTCCCTTACCTTCTTGTATTAAAGCCGGTGGTGGGCTTCCCTGGTGGTCCAGCAGGTAAAGACACCACCTTGCAGTGCAAGGGGCGCCCCTTCGATCCCTGGCCTGGGAAGATCCCATGCGCCGCGGAGCGGCTGGACCGATGTGTCCAATTACCGAGCCGGAGCTCTGGTGCGCGTGGGGGGTCGCCCAGTGGCCACAGATGGGGGGGAAAGGCTGCTTTCTTATTGATAATGACTGTATGATCTAGCCTTTGATGAAAGTGGGATACTATAAACAACACTAGTACTGTTTTGCTGTCTAGTCCCCCTAGATCTGTTAATATTTGCTTCATATATTTGTGTTCCACGGCTCTATTTCCATTTTTACTTTTCCTATGTCCTAGCGGTATTTCCATTTCAAACACCTTTGTCTTCCTCAGTTTGTATTACGCAGAGCACTGCTGTATCATAATTTATGCAGTCATTTCCTTTTTGATGGACATCTGTTGGAATCTGGTTGAAAACACGTTAAACTTATGGTTGACAATTTACAATATTCAAGATACCCTTTTCAGAAACAAGTTGTATCCATCCACTTCCTAAATACTTGTCTAACTTTCTTCACAGAGATCTTATACATACTCCATCACCCATCAGTCACTTCAATTTTCCAACAAGTAACATGTAGAGAAAGAGTGTGTGTGAAAATGTAAGCCCACTTACTCAGATTTATAAAAACAGATTATAGTGGTATTAATGACCTCACTTTGCTTTAGAGTCGCTTTCACAAAATTAGGAGGGAGATAGATTCAACATAAAATAATTCATCTTTCCTGAGCTTCACACTTTCCTTTGGTTCAGTATTAGATCAAATTAAAGTTCAAACTCCTGTCAGGCTGTTTCTCCATTCAGAAACACCCTACCGTATCTTCTTTATCCAGCTGGGAACAACTTAACTCTTTCTTGCTGTTTTCTGAGTTTTCACTAGTTGTTCTTCCTATCACCTGTTACTGGAATGTCCTGCCTTAGTTCATGCCCTATACTAGCATCTCCTGTATTAACAATAAGTCTGAGAAGTTAACTACACTGAAGTTTCCTTGTCACAATAGGCTTGCCTACCTCAATCAGTAGGGATATAGTTTTCACAGGAGTTTATACCCTCATGCAACTTCTGTTTCCAATCTCCCTTACCTTCTTGTATTAAAGCCGGTGGTGGGCTTCCCTGGTGGTCCAGCAGGTAAAGACACCACCTTGCAGTGCAAGGGGCGCCCCTTCGATCCCTGGCCTGGGAAGATCCCATGCGCCGCGGAGCGGCTGGACCGATGTGTCCAATTACCGAGCCGGAGCTCTGGTGCGCGTGCGCCCAGAGGCGGTGCTCTGCGACGACAGTGGCCACTGAGATGGGAGGCCCACAGGAGCCAAAGAACAAAGACGGATGAAAATAGAGAAATGAAAGACCAATAGAAGTGGCCCGCCCATCCCCCTCCCTCCCCACCCCACCCTCCAAAACATAAATAAAATTTAAAAAATATATATTTAAAGCCGGTGGTGGGCTTCCCTGGTGGTTCAGTGGGTAAGGACACCGCCTTGCAGTGCAAGGGGCACCAGTTCGATCCCTGGCCTGGGAAGATTGGACCGATGTGTCCAATTGCCGAGCCGGAGCTCTGAGGCGCATGCGCCCAGAGCCGGTGCTCTGCGACAACAGAGGCCACCGCGATGGGAGGCCCACACGGGTCAAAGAACAAAGATGGATGAAAATGGACAAATAAAAGACCAATAGAAGTGGCCTGCCTGCTCCCCTCCCTCCCCACCCCACCCCCCCCAAATAATAAATAAATCTTTAAAAAAAAAAAAAAAAAGAGAAAGAAACTACCAGAATAAAGCCGGTGGTGAGTGAAGTTTTTATTAGTTAACTCAAGTAACGTATATAAACATTCCCCAACTGGTCCCAAAGACTCCAGAATGCTATCTGTTGTCAAAAGCTGTAACAACAGTAACTTCCACACCATGAATCTATGACGAAGCTAAGCCTCAGAGACTTAGTATCATAACTCCAGTAGATCTTTTCCTAGAAAAATGCTGTAAAATTTAAGAGTGGTTGTATATTTCCCATCTGTTGTCAAAAGCTGCAACAATAGAACAGCTACATCATAAACATACTGCTCAAAGCTAAGCCTCAGGGACTGTTTGCAACATAAACAGCAATAATCCTTTTTCTGGAAAAAAATTTAAGGATGGTTGTAATATATAAAATGACGATTTTCCATTTACAAAACAGAAAGTAATTCTGGGACCTTACTCTAAGCTACAGAAATTTAAAAAGTTATTAAAGAGTAATGAAAAGGTATAATAAACTTTTTATTTTAATAAACTCTCTTAAAAAAACAAATAGAACTTGAAATAACTTTTAAAAGTCATCTCCAAGGCCTCTTAGCTTTTATACTAACAAATTCTAAAGAAGATTCTCCTCACAGGAAGTTACACCTAAATGTCTACTGTAATGTCATATTTCCATCCCTTTGCTATATTCATGAATAAACGGAAGCAATACTTTGACTGGGATAGAAATAAATCCAACAGACAACTGCTGAAAAAGTCACTTTGGTGAAAAAGAACAGTAGATGGCAACTGAAAAAAGTTATTTCTCCAACAAGATATCACGAAACATAAAAGCAGCAGACCTATTCTTATACATGAAAACAAAGGTCTTAGTTATAGAAACACATTACTGTAATCCAACTTTTTCAGACAAGCACACTAAACAAAGGGATAAAACCTGTGTTGGTTTAAAAGGAATGTGACACGTAGGACAATCAACTTGGTTCTTGTTCCTCAAAGTAAATCTTCCTGAACCGTCACCGCCAGAAGCATTCCTTCTGGCTAGCAGAACTCCATCCAGACTCCAGGTCAGACGTGGAGGCCCACAGTTTCTCTGGTTACTTTCAACAGCTCAATCTTCAAGCAAGTAGTTAGGGTTAACTACTAAGTAGGGATCTTCTTCATAGATCTCACTTTCTTCTGTGGAGCCTTTCAATCCAGCTTGGGTGAGCTCAATTAGAACATGATCCTATGGAATACAAATGTTTGTCTTCAGTTCTCCAGCAGTATTATAAGAATGCTAAGATACAAAGGACTTGACCCTCCTCCTTCTGAAGATCTGCTATTAACATTATCTTTTGTTCCCCCTCCAGAAACTGTCTTAGAAAAATGACTCTATCTTAAAATCAATAAAGTTTCTGCTAAATCACCTTCCCATTAGGATATAGATCTTTCTATATCATAAACTTTCTTTAAAAATAATAAAGATATCAGTAAGTCCATCTGTTGTCAAAAGCTGCAACAATAGAACAGCTACATCATAAACATACTGCTCAAAGCTAAGCCTCAGGGACTGTTTGCAACATAAACAGCAATAATCCTTTTTCTGGAAAAAATTTAAGGATGGTTGTAATATATAAAATGACGATTTTCCATTTACAAAACAGAAAGTAATTCTGGGACCTTACTCTAAGCTACAGAAATTTAAAAAGTTATTAAAGAGTAATGAAAAGGTATAATAAACTTTTTATTTTAATAAACTCTCTTAAAAAAACAAATAGAACTTGAAATAACTTTTAAAAGTCATCTCCAAGGCCTCTTAGCTTTTATACTAACAAATTCTAAAGAAGATTCTCCTCACAGGAAGTTACACCTAAATGTCTACTGTAATGTCATATTTCCATCCCTTTGCTATATTCATGAATAAACGGAAGCAATACTTTGACTGGGATAGAAATAAATCCAACAGACAACTGCTGAAAAAGTCACTTTGGTGAAAAAGAACAGTAGATGGCAACTGAAAAAAGTTATTTCTCCAACAAGATATCACGAAACATAAAAGCAGCAGACCTATTCTTATACATGAAAACAAAGGTCTTAGTTATAGAAACACATTACTGTAATCCAACTTTTTCAGACAAGCACACTAAACAAAGGGATAAAACCTGTGTTGGTTTAAAAGGAATGTGACACGTAGGACAATCAACTTGGTTCTTGTTCCTCAAAGTAAATCTTCCTGAACCGTCACCGCCAGAAGCATTCCTTCTGGCTAGCAGAACTCCATCCAGACTCCAGGTCAGACGTGGAGGCCCACAGTTTCTCTGGTTACTTTCAACAGCTCAATCTTCAAGCAAGTAGTTAGGGTTAACTACTAAGTAGGGATCTTCTTCATAGATCTCACTTTCTTCTGTGGAGCCTTTCAATCCAGCTTGGGTGAGCTCAATTAGAACATGATCCTATGGAATACAAATGTTTGTCTTCAGTTCTCCAGCAGTATTATAAGAATGCTAAGATACAAAGGACTTGACCCTCCTCCTTCTGAAGATCTGCTATTAACATTATCTTTTGTTCCCCCTCCAGAAACTGTCTTAGAAAAAATGACTCTATCTTAAAATCAATAAAGTTTCTGCTAAATCACCTTCCCATTAGGATATAGATCTTTCTATATCATAAACTTTCTTTAAAAAATTAATAAAGATATCAGTAAGATCAACATTTTAATCAAGTTACCTAGCATATTACATCAAGTACTTTATAAATAAATTTTAAAAAGAACATATGAACTTTATGATTATGCAGCTGTATAAATCCTCTAATAAACGTTTATCATCCTGTTTATCAAAGAGTTTAATTTCATTTGATATTATATTAATTCGTAATTACTGGCCACTAACTGTTTCATCCACCATCCATTCATAATTCAGTTACTCAGTAAAATCTAAAGATAACTAGCATATAAAAATTTCCACTCTGATCTATTAACTAACAAAAGAAAGCAGAACATGCCAAGTGCCTTAACACATCTGATGACAGATTTGAAGCCATGGTATGATGAGTCAGTTTAATATGTTCTCAAACAAGAACTCCTAAGGCCCATACATAGGAACTCAGGAAATAGTCATCTGGTCCTAAGAAGACGGAAGAGTCCCACAGTATGAGCACTGATTCCACTAAGAGAGACCAGACATTTTCAAGTAATCACTCTATGCACTAACACACTTCACAGAAAGCACACTTGATCATCACAGTACAAGTTCCTTAGTCTTTTGTATCAAGTTGGCTCAGGTGGCAAGCCACTAACACACTTCATCAGAAAGCACACTTGATTCACAGTGTTCCCATATGTCATGCTCAAAGAACCTGATCCCCCCAGAACTCCATCCAGACTCCAGGTCAGACGTGGAGGCCCACAGTTTCTCTGGTTACTTTCAACAGCTCAATCTTCAAGCAAGTAGTTAGGGTTAACTACTAAGTAGGGATCTTCTTCATAGATCTCACTTTCTTCTGTGGAGCCTTTCAATCCAGCTTGGGTGAGCTCAATTAGAACATGATCCTATGGAATACAAATGTTTGTCTTCAGTTCTCCAGCAGTATTATAAGAATGCTAAGATACAAAGGACTTGACCCTCCTCCTTCTGAAGATCTGCTATTAACATTATCTTTTGTTCCCCCTCCAGAAACTGTCTTAGAAAAAATGACTCTATCTTAAAATCAATAAAGTTTCTGCTAAATCACCTTCCCATTAGGATATAGATCTTTCTATATCATAAACTTTCTTTAAAAAATTAATAAAGATATCAGTAAGATCAACATTTTAATCAAGTTACCTAGCATATTACATCAAGTACTTTATAAATAAATTTTAAAAAGAACATATGAACTTTATGATTATGCAGCTGTATAAATCCTCTAATAAACGTTTATCATCCTGTTTATCAAAGAGTTTAATTTCATTTGATATTATATTAATTCGTAATTACTGGCCACTAACTGTTTCATCCACCATCCATTCATAATTCAGTTACTCAGTAAAATCTAAAGATAACTAGCATATAAAAATTTCCACTCTGATCTATTAACTAACAAAAGAAAGCAGAACATGCCAAGTGCCTTAACACATCTGATGACAGATTTGAAGCCATGGTATGATGAGTCAGTTTAATATGTTCTCAAACAAGAACTCCTAAGGCCCATACATAGGAACTCAGGAAATAGTCATCTGGTCCTAAGAAGACGGAAGAGTCCCACAGTATGAGCACTGATTCCACTAAGAGAGACCAGACATTTTCAAGTAATCACTCTATGCACTAACACACTTCACAGAAAGCACACTTGATCATCACAGTACAAGTTCCTTAGTCTTTTGTATCAAGTTGGCTCAGGTGGCAAGCCAAAATTGAAAAGATGATCCCAATTTAGACCAGCAAGTTTCACAGTGTGTCCCAATGTGGACTTTTTGCATGTATCATTTTATCTCACACTGATTCCTCCAGAGGCACTAGGAAGGGAAGGGCTGGCCTAATGTAAACCATTGCCTGCCACCAGAAAGACAACTCTGAGCACAATGCCACCCCAGTTCAGCCTTATTTTTATGCATATTCAATTTTGAATGGAATAGTTCTTCAAACTCCCAACCTGTAATCATGGACTCATATAGTTCTACCAAGAAATAATTCTTCAGATGACAAACTCTGATGTGTGAAAACTACAATTATTTATGAATTGAGCACTGTGAAGTGAACAGCAATCTCTGCCATTTGAACAGAATATTTCTATCATTTAAAAAGTATTTGACCGCTCTATGAGCTAGACACCCCTGTAGACACAATGGTTAACAAAACAAAGTCTGCAACTTCATGGTGCTTGCAGCATGTTAATAGATACTTTAAACAAAGACTATACTGCCAGGCAGTGGTTAAGGACTAGGTAGAAACAAAGCAGGATAAGGGGTGACAGCAATGAGGCAGGTTGCTATTGCAATAGGTTATGCAAGAACTTTAAGAAGGTAACATTTGACCAGACATTAGAATGGAGAAGGGAATGTGGGAAAAGAAACAAAAGGCATGTGACTTCTAAGGACTGCAGAATGGGAAAGAGGAAGAGGCTATGAAATGAAGTCAATGAAGTGGACAGGGGCTTGCTTGTGTAGGGTTCTGTAGGCCATGGTTAAGGAGATTTATTTTATTCTAAATATGGGGGAAGGACTAGAGGCAGGGCACTAAAACAATTTCATTTGTTAAAAGATATGTCCACTGCAAGAGTGGACAGTTGGGTCCAGGGATGGTGGCTTGGGTAGATGTGATGGTGGTAAGAACACAGAATACTGATACTGAAAGCAGGGCTCACAGATCTGCTGGTAATAGGAGCCGTGAGGGAAAAGGAATCAAGGTTAATTCTAAGACATCTGGCCTACAGCAACAGAGTAAGTGAAACACTTCAGTGCAATACTGTTTTGAACACATTAAGTATGAGATGTCTATTAACTTGGGAGTAGGCAGCTAGTTATGTAATTAGGAATTCAGAGGACAGGTGAGAGCTGGAGACATAGAACAAAGTATTTCTAGAGTGTCAACGGTGACAATGCTGCCAAAAGGTTGAATACTGAAAATAACCAACTGACTGGAGTAGAGAGAATACACGTATGCAATGGTCCTTTAAGAGAATGGGAGAATGAACTGCTGAGGCAAAAGTACTGGCAGAGAGCAATGCCGCTGTGCGATCAGTGCTACTGTGAGGTCAATAAGACAGAAGTTAAGAATTGTGCATTTGAGACTTGTGGTCATAAATTTAAAGTAACAGTGGGTATATGGTTGTACGCTTTTCTCCAGATACTTTTAACTGCTTAGATACAGGTATAGAAAACAAATTAGTTTTAACCAAAGCTGGAGCTTTGCCAAACAACTAATATAAAAGGAGAATGAATGAAGTGGAAAGTACAAGGAAAAAGGTGACTATGGGACAGACCACAAGCTGAGTTACAGGGGGAGATAAGAACATGAGGAAAGATAAAATGCAGAATATAGATGATAGTGGTCAGGACGTTTGCAGCAGAAGGTAGAAGGTTTGTGGTAAAAAGCGTAGAAAACAAAGGTTAAAAACACTCAAATGGTAAGACCCTAAATTCACTTTCCCAGCTTTAACTTAAGTTCTGCTTATTTTAGTGGAAGAAGTAAGTCCAATTAATTGTTGTTAATTCTCTTTTGTTTTATAGAACTTCTGACTAGGCCCTAATGATTTCAAAATAAATGAACATATAATGAACCTACAAAGAAATGAAGCCTGAAGCCCTTCCCTCATTAATATCCCAGCAATCTTAATTCTATACGTACATAGTGGGTGAGTCGATAAATGACTTTCTCAATGATTCTCTTTTTATTTATCAGTTCCTCTTCAGAATCTATTTCTGATTCAATTTCTTTCAAGTACCAGTTAACAAGTTCACTCCTCTTTAATGCTGACTCATCCTCTTCTGCAACAAAAAAAAATTTTAAAAGGATTATATTATCCTAGAGCAAAATGAACTGCCAATTCTTGGACTCTGCATACATACAAGAAAATGTACAGATCAGATAGCCATCAAACTGAAAGTAAACATATCTGTTAAAATAAGGTTTGCAATGTTCCAGCAGAAGCCTGAAATAATCTGCCCTATTACTTGAATAAAAGCATGCCTTGTATGTGTGCGTGCCGTACTTGTCTTGTCTGACTCTCTGTGACCCTATGGAATTGTTGCCCACCAGGCTCCTCTGTCCGTGGAATTCTCCAGGCAATACTGGAGTGTTTCTTGTTTGCCATGTCCTTCTCCAGGGGATCTTCCCAACCCAGGGATCGAACCTGTGTCTCTCATGCACCTGTCCTGCATTGGTAGGTGGGTTCTATACCACTAGTGCCACCTGTGAAGCCCCTAAAGTATGCCTTACTTTATCCTGAAAAGAAAAATAAAAACACAGAGATGATAATTTTTTAAAAAGCTATTACGATTTTAAAGTTATGATAGTGTTTCCTTTATTCTATGCTTTACCTGACTTTCAATATAAATTGAGAAGAAGGGACAGGGAGCGCACAAGCTGAGTTACAGGGGGAGATAAGAACATGAGGAAAGATAAAATGCAGAATATAGATGATAGTGGTCAGGACGTTTGCAGCAGAAGGTAGAAGGTTTGTGGTAAAAAGCGTAGAAAACAAAGGTTAAAAACACTCAAATGGTAAGACCCTAAATTCACTTTCCCAGCTTTAACTTAAGTTCTGCTTATTTTAGTGGAAGAAGTAAGTCCAATTAATTGTTGTTAATTCTCTTTTGTTTTATAGAACTTCTGACTAGGCCCTAATGATTTCAAAATAAATGAACATATAATGAACCTACAAAGAAATGAAGCCTGAAGCCCTTCCCTCATTAATATCCCAGCAATCTTAATTCTATACGTACATAGTGGGTGAGTCGATAAATGACTTTCTCAATGATTCTCTTTTTATTTATCAGTTCCTCTTCAGAATCTATTTCTGATTCAATTTCTTTCAAGTACCAGTTAACAAGTTCACTCCTCTTTAATGCTGACTCATCCTCTTCTGCAACAAAAAAAAATTTTAAAAGGATTATATTATCCTAGAGCAAAATGAACTGCCAATTCTTGGACTCTGCATACATACAAGAAAATGTACAGATCAGATAGCCATCAAACTGAAAGTAAACATATCTGTTAAAATAAGGTTTGCAATGTTCCAGCAGAAGCCTGAAATAACCTGCCCTATTACTTGAATAAAAGCATGCCTTGTATGTGTGCGTGCCGTACTTGTCTTGTCTGACTCTCTGTGACCCTATGGAATTGTTGCCCACCAGGCTCCTCTGTCCGTGGAATTCTCCAGGCAATACTGGAGTGTTTCTTGTTTGCCATGTCCTCCTCAAGGGAATCTTCCCAACCCAGGGATCGAACCTGTGTCTCTCATGCACCTGTCCTGCATTGGTAGGTGGGTTCTATACCACTAGTGCCACCTGTGAAGCCCCTAAAGTATGCCTTACTTTATCCTGAAAAGAAAAATAAAAACACAGAGATGATAATTTTTTAAAAAGCTATTACGATTTTAAAGTTATGATAGTGTTTCCTTTATCTTCTTATGCTTTACCACCTAGACAATGTTTGTCAATAGCAACCGAAAGCATAAATTGAGAATGAAGTCACTGCCAAGGAGTGGAATGCATAGGCATTCATAGAAAAATAACAAATTACTGATTTATTCCAGCAAGGTCTATCCTTACTGACTGAAATATCTGTCCTTTAGAGTTCAGAACTCTATAAATTCATGACAAAAGCTGGAACCTGAATAAAATTTTAACTACCACATACACAAAGTATAATGGAAGAAAGCACCATTTGTCTTGACTCTAGAAATTGCTAATAAAATACAAAGTCAAGATAGGAAAATTCAGCTTTACTGATGATAATGCCTTTGAAAAGTTTTATTATTTTTGAGTGCACAAACCACTCAGATTTCAGTGGTTGGTCCAAGTATTTTTGAGTAAGTAACCGCCCTTGTTTAAAATTTGCTAGAAAGCAGCTTGTCTAGCTGAAGACTGAAAATTAAGAACTTACTTGCTGGTTGAATAGTGTAGTTTTTCTTTTTTTAGGGAAAGGAAGAAGATCTAGTAGAATAAGCTGTGGAATGCAGTTTCTGGAACTAATCATACCTTTGTTACATTGATCAGTGGCCATGTTTAAAATTGAGCTGTACGAGAGAAAGAACAACGAAGCATAATGTAAACACAAGGGCCTGTGCTCCCTAATCTTTCTATGAGAGAAGGGACTGGACTAAAACTTGTCTGTCCAAGTGGCCACTTTACTGTCTTCTTTCCTCCTTTACACATGTCCACAGTTTCCAGAGGAATGAGGCTAGAAAGTAAACAGCTCAAACCTTTTAGTCATAAGCTAAGACCATCTCTGGTGTTCTCTTCATCACAGTCAGGACACTCTGACGAGAATATGTCTGGAAGGCATCATACTGAACGTCAAGTAAGAACTACCTGATGGTTAACCACCAAACTGAAGTTTATGTTCAATCTCTCAATTTAATCACCTTTCCTTCTGACAGGTGGCTCATTATAGGTTGAGAAAACTTGGGTAGTATGGTAAAGTAGTTAAGAACTGAAAGAATACTAGTATTCAGATATCACAATTTACCTACAGAGAAATGAGGATTTCACTTCATGTCTAGTCTGGAACGTACTTGTACTAACAGAGTCTTTTGAGTGCAATTACTTGTCTATGAAGTATAAATATCCTAGGAGTCCATCCATTTCAAACAAAGCCATCATAAAGAAGAGTGATCTTGGGCTTCACTGGTGGTCCAGTGGGTAAAGACATCGCCTTGCAGTGCAAGGGGCGCCGGTTCAATCCCTGGCCTGGGAAGATCCCACGTGCTGCGGAGCAGCTGGACTGATCTGTCCAATTACGGCCGGAGCTCTGCGCATGCGCCCAGAGCCGGTGCTCTGCGACAACAGAGGCCCCCGATGGGAGGCCACACGGGCCAAAGAACAAAGGTGGTGAAAAGTTTTATTATTTTTGAGTGCACAAACCACTCAGATTTCAGTGGTTGGTCCAAGTATTTTTGAGTAAGTAACCGCCCTTGTTTAAAATTTGCTAGAAAGCAGCTTGTCTAGCTGAAGACTGAAAATTAAGAACTTACTTGCTGGTTGAATAGTGTAGTTTTTCTTTTTAGGAAAGGAAGAAGATCTAGTAGAATAAGCTGTGGAATGCAGTTTCTGGAACTAATCATACCTTTGTTACATTGATCAGTGGCCATGTTTAAAATTGAGCTGTACGAGAGAAAGAACAACGAAGCATAATGTAAACACAAGGGCCTGTGCTCCCTAATCTTTCTATGAGAGAAGGGACTGGACTAAAACTTGTCTGTCCAAGTGGCCACTTTACTGTCTTCTTTCCTCCTTTACACATGTCCACAGTTTCCAGAGGAATGAGGCTAGAAAGTAAACAGCTCAAACCTTTTAGTCATAAGCTAAGACCATCTCTGGTGTTCTCTTCATCACAGTCAGGACACTCTGACGAGAATATGTCTGGAAGGCATCATACTGAACGTCAAGTAAGAACTACCTGATGGTTAACCACCAAACTGAAGTTTATGTTCAATCTCTCAATTTAATCACCTTTCCTTCTGACAGGTGGCTCATTATAGGTTGAGAAAACTTGGGTAGTATGGTAAAGTAGTTAAGAACTGAAAGAATACTAGTATTCAGATATCACAATTTACCTACAGAGAAATGAGGATTTCACTTCATGTCTAGTCTGGAACGTACTTGTACTAACAGAGTCTTTTGAGTGCAATTACTTGTCTATGAAGTATAAATATCCTAGGAGTCCATCCATTTCAAACAAAGCCATCATAAAGAAGAGTGATCTTGGGCTTCACTGGTGGTCCAGTGGGTAAAGACATCGCCTTGCAGTGCAAGGGGCGCCGGTTCAATCCCTGGCCTGGGAAGATCCCACGTGCTGCGGAGCAGCTGGACTGATCTGTCCAATTACCGAGCCGGAGCTCTGGAGCGCATGCGCCCAGAGCCGGTGCTCTGCGACAACAGAGGCCACCACGATGGGAGGCCACACGGGCCAAAGAACAAAGGTGGATGAAAAATAGATAAATGAAAGACCAATAGAAGTGGCCCGCCCGTCCCCCTCCCTCCCAAACCTGTTCCCCCCCCCCACTCCCCCCAAAAAATTCATGTTGAAAAATAATTTAAAAAAAAAAAAAGAAGAGTGATCTTGCATCTGTAAAACCATTTGTTAAGTGCTTCTTTATATATTATCAGATCCCAAATTTGGCTTTACAAATATTAAAACAGGCCAAGGACCTTAACAAGAATAAGTCATAAACCTCTGACAATGAACTTGTACGGAAACATCCAGGTTGGTAGATATGCTGACATTCCCTAGTAGATTCTGTCTGCCAGAGTGAGCTTGTCTAACAATTTATCATCTCTTCTGACAAAATAATACAATCTTTAGCGATCAGAAATGGTTTACGTGAATACAGATTATGTAAATGACTTAGCAGATTGAGCAGCACTAGGTATGGCCTTACCTTCTTCCATCTTTCTGAGGTGAAGAACAATAAGGTTAGAGATTCGGCAGTATTCAGAGAAGCCCAGCCTTAAGGAGGTTTTCGGAACAGAATCTTGGTTCATGTCTTCACTGTGGCCGTTAATTCCACTCATAGGAGCAGGGCTATCAGCATGACCTAAGTGAAATATTAACCTTTTGAATCCTCTTTCTGTGCCAATACTCCTCTACCAAATATTTATAAATATACTACTTACATTTTACTAAAAATTTAAAAATAACCATATAGTTATGACAAGTATTCAGTAGCTGAACAAACAAATTACAAGTAACTTTACAGATGCTACTAGTGAAGACAAAAACCATTTGGAAGAGATGGGAAGAATGGGAGAGGAAATGATTTCATGATCTGAAAGTGCAATTACACTATTAAATTTACTGTCCCCATTCTGGTATATTTTTTCTCAGTCTTTCAAGCATATACATTTTATATCAACTATTTTACTATATTTTAACTTATAAACAGTTAATAAAATTCAGCATCTGGGGCTTCCCCTGGTGGTCTAGTGGGTAAGGACACCGCCTTGCAGCGCAGGTTCGATCCCTGGCCTGGGAAGATCCTACGTGCCGCGGAGTGGCTGGACCAATGTCCAATTACCGAGCCCGAGCTCTGGAGCGCATGCGCCCAGAACCGGCGCTCTGCGACGACAGAGGCCACCACGATGGGAGGCCCACAGGAGCCAGAGAACAAAGACGGATGAAGATGGAGAAATGAAAGACCAATAGAAGTGTCCCGCCCATCTCCCTCCCTCCCCACCCTACCCCCCAAAAAGATAAATAAATAAAATAAATGTTTAGAAAAAAAAAAATTCAGCATCTGTTTTCTCCGTTTTTGCTACACAGATTTCATAACCATCAATAAGTGCACTTTTATCATGACATCTCAGAAATATCTTGGTCCCTAACTCTAGAATAGTCATGAACAGACACCTCACCATTGATGCCATTTGGGTCCTCATCTATCTCCATCTGGGCATCTTCTTCTTGATCGAGATTGACATCAGGTGTTTCTACACGGATGATTGATTTATTCAATAATCTGAAAGCTTCCTTCACATGTTTAGGCTGGACCTAAACCAATCAGGATGACGTACATCAGTAAGCCAGTCTTTTTGATAAACCAAGCAGATTTTCTCCATATGAAATTACAGTAGCATTTTGGCTTTCTCACACTCTCCCTCTCACGCAACATAAAACAGGAGAGTACCATCAATTCACCAGAATGGCTAGAAGGATTGACAAAATTGAGTGCTGAGATGTACATGACTTTTATTCACTGCTGTAGGGAATAAAAACTGTTACAACCATTACAGAAAACCATTTTTCAGTCTTTACTAAATTGCACACATATACAATATATGACTCAGTAATTCAATAATTCTATTCATAAGTTAACACTGAACAGGAACGTACACATGTATACATCAGATGAACTAGAAAACATATGCCTGCCCTAAAAACCCAAGCTGGAAATTATCAAAATGTTCATTAATAGAAAAATGAGCCAATCACTGTGATACACTCACAGTTCTGTGTTTTTAACCACAACTTGGAGGGGTACTATACAGTCATAAAGAAAAAGAAAAAGGTTGTCCTCAGAGAAGGGTAGCAGTGACTCTAAAGAAACTCAAAGGGTAGCTCTTAGAAATGCTAATAAGAAATGTTTAATGAAAGCTAACTGAATTACATACTTATGATATGTGCACTCCCTATACTTACGTTTCGTTTTGCCTCAACAAAAAAAGCTTACTTAGAAGAAAAAGTTCAAGTCTATATATTTTGGGGGCAGGTGGGATTAGTTTAAGCTCTTATATAAATAACCAATAGCTTCTCTAAATCTACTCCCTTCCTGACTAGCTGAGCCCATAGCAATAGATACACCTAGCAGAGCACTTAAAAAAACCAAATAACATTACTACCTATAAGGAAACTAAGTCATTTAAGAGCAGTTAATATCAAAACATAACCTAGGGCTTCCCTTGTGGCTCAGTGGATAAGAACCCGTCTGCCAATGCAGGAGACAGAGGTTTGAGCCCTGATCTGGGAAGATCCCACATACCGCAGAGCAGCTAAACCCACACATCAACAAAGACTCAGCACAGCCAAAAATAAATAAATAAATAAAGTTTAAAAAAAAAAAAAAAAAAAGACATAACCTAGGGCTTCCCTGGTGGTCCAGTGGGGTGCCGGTTCAATCCCTGGCCTGGGAAGATCCCATGTGCTGCGGAGCAGCTGGATTGATGTGTCCAACTACTGAGACAGAGCTCTGGAGCACATGTGCCCGGAGCCAGTGCTCTGCGATGAGACAGGCCACTGTGGTGGGAGGCCCACAAAGGCCAAAGAACAAAGATGGATGAAAAACAAATAAATGGAAGACCAAAAGATGTGGCCAAAAAAAAGAGGACATAACCTAGTAAACTTACTGGCCTATAAAGAATTGTTTGGGAAGAAAAAAAAATCAAATTACTCATGGAGGAAAAATTAATAATCAAGGGTTGACTTCAGATTTCCTCAAAGGAACAACTAATGTCAGAACACGGTAGAAAAATTTATAGGAAAAGAAAGTATGAACCACAGGCTGTAGATCAAGCCAAGTTGTCATTCAGATAAAGAGGACAAATAACCCCGTTGAATATAACACTCAGGGAAATTCCCATGCACTCATTTTTTTCATCAGACCCTTGAAAAAAGAACCAAATTTCAACCAGCCAAGAGATAAATTAGAAAATCATAACAAATTTATCTCCAAATGAGCTATGCACATATTTAGTTACAGAACTATGACTTGAAAGCAAACAGGAATTAAGAGTGACAGAACACAATGTATACAGTACATGCCCTGAGGTTGGAGGGGTAAAGGGAGACCCAAGGTAAACTTTCTGATTGCCTCCTACCTGTAACAGATCAAAAGTCAAAGGATGATAAATCAAGCAATGGATAAAGATAACTGTGAAAGGTTATTTACTAAAATCACACTGTTGAGAGGGAAGCAAAGAGGAAAACGAAACATGTTAGTTTAGCATTCTTCCTGGTAGGGAACCAGTAGAGAACTGAGGACACAATATAAAGCTATACCACTAAAATAAAATGCAAACATTTTGAATCTCAGAACTGCACACATAAGCAAAAGCAAACGACATTTAGTTATGACCACAACAAAAAATCATTTCAACTATAAAAAGAAAAAAAAAGATCTCTTACGCCAATAAATGTAAATAGATTTAACTTATATATCAAAAAAAACCAATTCCATTTGGGTCACAAAACAATATCTAGTCGTAATCTAAAGAATCTAAAAAGTAATCATAAGAGACAAAAACTTTCAATCTCAAGATACAGTAGACCAAAAACCTCCGCACAAAAAATAAAAGGCCTATGGAACAGTAAGGTAACTTCATCTTTCACAGATACAAGATCCCCTGGAGTAGAAATGGCAACCCACTGAAGTATTCCTGCCTGGAAAATTCCATGGCCAGTGGGGTCTGGTAGGTCACAGTCTACGGGGTCGCAAAGAGTCAAATATGACTGAGCATGCGTGCATGCACACAAACAGAAACTAGGCCTTCCTTCAAAATGCTCATGGAACATTTAGGAAAACCGGCATTAGGGACTTTAATGGTGGTCCAGCAGTCAAGAATCTGCCAATGCAGGGAACATGGGTTTGATCACTGGTCTGGGAAGATTCCACATGCTGCAGGGCAACTAAACCCGTGCCCGTAACTACTAAAGCCTGCGTGCATGCTGCTGCAACCACTGACGCCCGCGTGCTGAGAGCCTCTGTTCCACAAGAGAAGCCACCGCAATGAGAAGCCCATGCGCCACAATAAACAGTAGTCCTCGCTGGCACCAATTAGAGAAAGCAAAACCCAACAGTCCAAAAGAAAAAAGTTATTCATTGGGCTACAAAGAAAGCATCCAAAACCTAAATGAAAAACAGATATTATTTAGTATTAAAACAATAATTTAAAAAAACCTATTCTAACTGGATACTACTAAACTCTGAAACAACATTTAGAAGTGGATACTTTTAAGGAAAATGCAGTTCACCAAAACTGACCCCATAAAAGACAGACTAATCTGGGATCATACATATCCGTAAACAACAAAACTCTGTAAAAGTAAAAAGTAAAATAAAAATTAAAAAAAAAGTCAAACAAAAATGTTAGTTTAGCATTCTTCCTGGTAGGGAACCAGTAGAGAACTGAGGACACAATATAAAGCTATACCACTAAAATAAAATGCAAACATTTTGAATCTCAGAACTGCACACATAAGCAAAAGCAAACGACATTTAGTTATGACCACAACAAAAAATCATTTCAACTATAAAAAGAAAAAAAAAGATCTCTTACGCCAATAAATGTAAATAGATTTAACTTATATATCAAAAACCAATTCCATTTGGGTCACAAAACAATATCTAGTCGTAATCTAAAGAATCTAAAAAGTAATCATAAGAGACAAAAACTTTCAATCTCAAGATACAGTAGACCAAAAACCTCCGCACAAAAAATAAAAGGCCTATGGAACAGTAAGGTAACTTCATCTTTCACAGATACAAGATCCCCTGGAGTAGAAATGGCAACCCACTGAAGTATTCCTGCCTGGAAAATTCCATGGCCAGTGGGGTCTGGTAGGTCACAGTCTACGGGGTCGCAAAGAGTCAAATATGACTGAGCATGCGTGCATGCACACAAACAGAAACTAGGCCTTCCTTCAAAATGCTCATGGAACATTTAGGAAAACCGGCATTAGGGACTTTAATGGTGGTCCAGCAGTCAAGAATCTGCCAATGCAGGGAACATGGGTTTGATCACTGGTCTGGGAAGATTCCACATGCTGCAGGGCAACTAAACCCGTGCCCGTAACTACTAAAGCCTGCGTGCATGCTGCTGCAACCACTGACGCCCGCGTGCTGAGAGCCTCTGTTCCACAAGAGAAGCCACCGCAATGAGAAGCCCATGCGCCACAATAAACAGTAGTCCTCGCTGGCACCAATTAGAGAAAGCAAAACCCAACAGTCCAAAAGAAAAAAGTTATTCATTGGGCTACAAAGAAAGCATCCAAAACCTAAATGAAAAACAGATATTATTTAGTATTAAAACAATAATTTAAAAAAACCTATTCTAACTGGATACTACTAAACTCTGAAACAACATTTAGAAGTGGATACTTTTAAGGAAAATGCAGTTCACCAAAACTGACCCCATAAAAGACAGACTAATCTGGGATCATACATATCCGTAAACAACAAAACTCTGTAAAAGTAAAAAGTAAAATAAAAATTAAAGAAAGAAAAAAAAGATAGAAAACTTAAAGAAGGAATTGTTTGCCACTTTTATTGGTTTTTCATTTATTTATTTTTCATCCACCTTTGTTCTTTGGCCCGTGTGGGCCGCCCATTGCAGTGGCCTCTCCTGTAGAAGAGTACTGGCTCTGAGCATATGCGCTCCAGATTGCTGGCTCGTAATTGGAGACATCAGTCCAGTTGCTCTGCGGCATGTGGGACCTTCCCAGGCCAGGAATCAAACCCATGCCCCTTGCAGGGCAAGGTGGCCTCTTTACCCACTGGATCACCAGGGAAGCCCCAAATTTTCTTTTAATTTCATTTCATTTCTGGCTGCATCACGCCACATGCAGGACCTTAGTTCCCTGACCAGGGACTGAACTTGTGCCTCCTGCAGTAGAAGTGCAGCAACCTAACCGCTGGACAGTCTGGGAATTTCTGAGCAGTTCATTTTAATGCAATTGAAAACCACTCTAGAAGAAAGAAAAAAATGGAGAAAACTTTCAAAAATTTACATGAAATAACAACCATGGTTTATGAGTACTGCTTTAAGAATTCTAAACAGCAAGCAAAAGTCAAATGCATTGAGTGGGATTTATTCCAGGAAGGTTTGATATTTGAGTCAGTTTATTTTCATTTTAATAGATCCAGGAGAAAAAAATCATGATTAACTCTTAAACACACTAAGGAGACATCTGCCAAACAAACAAACAAAAATATTCAATAGAAAAATTCAAGATATGAATAATAAATGTATAGTTATTATTGATAAAAACATACCACACATCAGCCACAGTGCCAACTAAGAAAGAAATGTTCAATTTCATAATTATTAGACACTGTATAGTAACAGCAAAAGCAAAAGTAAATTAGTGGAGGGCTTCCCTGATGGTCCAGTGGTTAAGAGTTTGCCTTGCAATGCAGGAGACTCTAGTTCAATCCCTGGTCTGGGAAGATTCCCATATGCCATGGGGGAACTAAGCCTGTGCATCACAAATACTGAGCCTGCATTCTGAAACCCATGGTCCCCAAATAAATATTAAAAAAAAAGAAGAAAGTAAATTAGTGGAGAAAATTAGGTTTATTTTTTCAATGAGAACATATGCCATTTATCATTTCCAAGTAAGAACGGAAGTCTGGAAAATCAACAGACTTGACTGAAAAACTACTACAAACTAAAGGTTTCAGTACAGTACAAGACTAGCATACAGAAATCAATAGATGATATACACAAGCAACAATCAGTTAAAATATAAAATGGAAAAAAGTCTACCTTCAATACCAAGAAAAATAACAAAAAAAAAATCAAGAAGTAAATTCAACAAGAGATATGCAAAAATCATATGAAGAAAACTTTAAAAGCTTTTGAGTGAAACAACAAAAGATGTAAGTGGAAAGATAATGAATGAATCATCAGAACTCTTCACAAATGTTTGCTTTTCTCATTCTAGGCACCTGATAAGAAAACACTTCTTTAACCACTTAAACCTAGGTGTGGCCATGTTAATTTCTCGGACCAAGAAAGAAAAAAATGGAGAAAACTTTCAAAAATTTACATGAAATAACAACCATGGTTTATGAGTACTGCTTTAAGAATTCTAAACAGCAAGCAAAAGTCAAATGCATTGAGTGGGATTTATTCCAGGAAGGTTTGATATTTGAGTCAGTTTATTTTCATTTTAATAGATCCAGGAGAAAAAAATCATGATTAACTCTTAAACACACTAAGGAGACATCTGCCAAACAAACAAACAAAAATATTCAATAGAAAAATTCAAGATATGAATAATAAATGTATAGTTATTATTGATAAAAACATACCACACATCAGCCACAGTGCCAACTAAGAAAGAAATGTTCAATTTCATAATTATTAGACACTGTATAGTAACAGCAAAAGCAAAAGTAAATTAGTGGAGGGCTTCCCTGATGGTCCAGTGGTTAAGAGTTTGCCTTGCAATGCAGGAGACTCTAGTTCAATCCCTGGTCTGGGAAGATTCCCATATGCCATGGGGGAACTAAGCCTGTGCATCACAAATACTGAGCCTGCATTCTGAAACCCATGGTCCCCAAATAAATATTAAAAAAAAAGAAGAAAGTAAATTAGTGGAGAAAATTAGGTTTATTTTTTCAATGAGAACATATGCCATTTATCATTTCCAAGTAAGAACGGAAGTCTGGAAAATCAACAGACTTGACTGAAAAACTACTACAAACTAAAGGTTTCAGTACAGTACAAGACTAGCATACAGAAATCAATAGATGATATACACAAGCAACAATCAGTTAAAATATAAAATGGAAAAAAGTCTACCTTCAATACCAAGAAAAATAACAAAAAAAAAATCAAGAAGTAAATTCAACAAGAGATATGCAAAAATCATATGAAGAAAACTTTAAAAGCTTTTGAGTGAAACAACAAAAGATGTAAGTGGAAAGATAATGAATGAATCATCAGAACTCTTCACAAATGTTTGCTTTTCTCATTCTAGGCACCTGATAAGAAAACACTTCTTTAACCACTTAAACCTAGGTGTGGCCATGTTAATTTCTCGGACCAATAAAATGAGTGGCAAACCCACATTATTTCTAGACAGAAGATTAAGAAGCAGCATATGATTCAACATAAGATTTGCCTTTTCTTTTCTCTATCTTCTGTGATCATGTAAGCGTATGTCAAGAAAGAGCCTTATGTCAGCCTGAATTTCTGAGAAATATGAAGAGGAGAGTCTCTGGCTAACATAAATGAACATGAAGCATGAGAAAAAAGAAAAAAAAAAACCTTCCATTTTAAACATCTGCAATTTATAGTGGTATAATCTAGGTGCTAATCACTATTATGTTTCCTTACGAAAAATCATCATAGATATGTCAGTTCTCTCTTTTTTAAAAAGATTTATTTATTTATTTATTTTTTGGGCGGGGGTTGGGTTGGGGAGGGGGAGGAGCTGGCGGGCCACTTCTATTGGTCTTTCATTTCTCTATTTTCATCCACCTTTGTTCTTTGGCTCATGTGGGCCTCCCATTGTGGTGGCCTCTGTTGTTGCAGAGCGTCGGCTCTGGGCGCATGCCCTCCAGAGCTCCGGCTCGGTAATTGGACACATTGGTCCAGCTGCTCCGCGGCACGTGGGATCTTCCCAGGCCAGGGATCAAACCGGCACCCCTTGCACTGCAAGGCGGTGTCCTTACCCACTGGACCACCAGGGAAGCCCCTATGTTCAGATTTCTTACACAAAGACAAATGAATAGACAGCTTTAAGGCTGCAGTGCATTTCATTACTACACAATACACTCAACAAATAGAGAAAATCTAGGGGGTGGTATAACTACATACCTTCATACATTTACTAATGCAAGTATAGTAACAAGCCATAAACCTGTTTCAGGACTAAAAAGAGAGGTCCTTGACTACCAACAGACTCTTCCCTTGTCAGACAAACTAAGGAGTCTGTCAGTATACAAAACTCCACTGAATTCAGGACAAATAGGAGCAATGGGATAAGTATTAAGCAATTAATTCTTGCCAATTAGGATTGTAGGGGCCAGTCTGAAGTGAGCAGAGATGGCTGGAGGCTAGAAATACTGTAGCTCAAGCCCCGAATCTGTAGATTAGAACAGCAGTCTAGCTAGTGCTTTCCTCAAACGGCAAATATCAGTAATTAACAACCACAACAACAAAAAAACCTAAGCTAGCTGGTTATTAAGTTCAGAACAGTCAATAAAAAACAATGCAGTGGGACTTTCCTGGTGGTTCAGTGGGTAAAGAGTCCGCCTTGAAGTGCAGGGGGCGCCAGATCGATTCCTGGCCTGGGAGGATCCCGTGTGCAGCAGAGCGGCTAGGCCAGTGTGTCCCATTGTGAGCCAGCGCTCTCGAGTGCATGCACCCAGAGCCAGTGCTCTGCGGCAAGACAGGCCACTGCAGTGGGAGGCCTACATAGGCCAAGGAACAAGGATGGATGAAAATAAATAAATGAAAGACCAATAAAAGAGGCCAAAATTAAAAAAACAAAACAAAACAAAAAAGCCAATGCAGACTAATCTGGGAACATACATATCTGTAAACAACAAAACTCTGTAAAAGTTAAAAGCAAAATAAAGGTTTAAAAAAAAAAAGCCAATGCAGTGGAACTAGCTGTACATTTAAAATATAAAGCCCCACTGATTAAAACATTCTGACACTAATGCAAAAGAAGGTTGAAAGACCAAAGGAGCAACAACAACAAAAATTCAGAAAGAGATCCTGACAGCTACAAAAATCTAATACAAAATAAAAGTGCACCAAACCAGTGTGGCAGAGATGGATTGTTCAGTAAGTGGTGCTGGAACAACTAGGAAACTAGCTGAAAAAGAATCAAGTGATTCATAACTCACATCTTACAGCAGAAGAAATACCAAATGTTGAATGAATTAAATATAAACAATGAAACCATCTAAGTGTTGGAGGTGAAACTGAGAGAATTCTTTTATAATCTTAGAGTGGAGGGGGCCTTTTCTTTTTTTTCCTAATAAAACAGGAAGTAAAAATGAACAAAGAATATGATCATAAAAGGAAGTAGAAATGGCTCTTTATATATATGCAAAAACACTCAACTTTATTCAGGATTTGTATTTGTGTATATATGCACATTTACTTTGATATCATGTGAATTTTCTACCTAATGAAAAATCAAAAAAAAAGAAAAAGAAAAGAAAAATCTACAGAAATTCTCCAAGACACATTATCAGTTCTATGAAACTCATTTTAGGAAACATTACAATGGGAAAAAAAAAAGGTACAAATGTTTTTAAGAATTCCTCTCCACCATGACCTATTCTTTCTCTGCAGATTCTACTGTTACTCCTGATACCCTACATTCTTGTTAACTTTCCTTCTTTTACTCTGAAAATGTATATCAAATTTCTACATGCACTTCAGTGACACAGCTTACATGCTGGCATTTCCCCAAACCCTCCTCCTTCTTTAGGAAAGAATTAATTGATCTCTGTTCTCTTTGCTGATGATACCTTCTCATATTTCACATGTCTTGCTTCCACCAAATAATCAGCAGTGGAAGACAGAGGCTCTTTTATTCATCTCTTAACCTACAAAGATGGCCATTAAACAGAAGACTCAAAGAATAACAAGTAAGATAGTGTGAAAGTATTTTCTAAACAGTAAAGTGCCATGTCAGAGAATTTGAAAAATTAAAAAGAAAAAAACCTGAAAAATGAAACCTATGGGACAGAAATGTGAATGAAGTCAGAACAGTGGTTACTTCTCAGAAAGAGTGTAAGTGATCTTTCTAGGATCTTATACACCTTTTATATTCTGAGCTGGGTGGCCGCAAGGGTGTATGTAAAAAGTCCAAGAGGTACAGTTTCCTCTGTGAATTACACCATAACATATTATTTTAAGAAAAATAGCAAACTCTTCTTTCAAACAAAACCTTACATTGTTTAAAAATATAAAGCTAGGGCTTCCCTGGTGGTTCAGTGGGTAAAGAATCCACCTTGCAGAGCAAGGGGTGCCAGTTCGATCCCTGGCCTAGGAAGATCTCACATGCTGCGGAGCAGCTGGACCAGTGTGTTCAATTATGAGCCAGTGCTCTGGAGCGCATGCGCCCAGAGCCAGTGCTCTGCAACAGGAGAGACCACTGCGATGGGAGGCTCATACAGGCTACAAAATAAAGATACATGAAGATAAATAAATACAAAACCAATAAAAGAAGCCAAAATTAAAAAAAAAAAAAGCTAGATAAAAGCAGGGCTGGTCTGCCTGAAGCAGATAGGGATGTGAATCTGAATGTCCTTCCATTACTGCTCTCCATTTACTCCCTAAATACCGACTGACATGTACCTGTATAACCCAGGGCTCAAAGAACAATTTAATATCCACATATTATACAAACCTAAGGAGGAAAAGTGCCTTCTTAGGCAACTGGGAGTTACATTATCATATCTGTATCCCCTGCCCAGAGGCCCAACACACTGTAAGGTGTAACAAACCCTTCTTGAATGAATGGCATTAACCTTGAACTCACCTCTATATGTACTTCCTAATCTATATCATGATTATCTCATTATTATTAATCTAACTACAACATTCAACGAATGCTTGACAGCAACTTTCTTCAAGGGAAGAGCCCCCAGGGTCAACAGTCATGTTTCCTATAAGAACTCGACAGTTACATAGAAATAAATCTGCAGTGAATGCTAGTATGTCCTATACCAAAGATAAAAACACGCTTCTAAGCCAACAAATCAATTTCTCTTTCCCATTATGCTAATGTACTTTGATACCTCATCACAGCAGTGCATCCGAGCCATTGCTTCAGAGAGACGGATCATGCTCTCGAGCTGTCGAACCGTAATCCTCCATGAAGACTTGGTTACTCCAGAACCATCCCTCTGGCGCAGGCGTTTATACTGCTCCACGATGAAGTCCTCCGACTCTTTAGAGATCTGTTTCAGAACATCAGTGAAGTCCAAGAGGTACAGTTTCCTCTGTGAATTACACCATAACATATTATTTTAAGAAAAATAGCAAACTCTTCTTTCAAACAAAACCTTACATTGTTTAAAAATATAAAGCTAGGGCTTCCCTGGTGGTTCAGTGGGTAAAGAATCCACCTTGCAGAGCAAGGGGTGCCAGTTCGATCCCTGGCCTAGGAAGATCTCACATGCTGCGGAGCAGCTGGACCAGTGTGTTCAATTATGAGCCAGTGCTCTGGAGCGCATGCGCCCAGAGCCAGTGCTCTGCAACAGGAGAGACCACTGCGATGGGAGGCTCATACAGGCTACAAAATAAAGATACATGAAGATAAATAAATACAAAACCAATAAAAGAAGCCAAAATTAAAAAAAAAAAAAGCTAGATAAAAGCAGGGCTGGTCTGCCTGAAGCAGATAGGGATGTGAATCTGAATGTCCTTCCATTACTGCTCTCCATTTACTCCCTAAATACCGACTGACATGTACCTGTATAACCCAGGGCTCAAAGAACAATTTAATATCCACATATTATACAAACCTAAGGAGGAAAAGTGCCTTCTTAGGCAACTGGGAGTTACATTATCATATCTGTATCCCCTGCCCAGAGGCCCAACACACTGTAAGGTGTAACAAACCCTTCTTGAATGAATGGCATTAACCTTGAACTCACCTCTATATGTACTTCCTAATCTATATCATGATTATCTCATTATTATTAATCTAACTACAACATTCAACGAATGCTTGACAGCAACTTTCTTCAAGGGAAGAGCCCCCAGGGTCAACAGTCATGTTTCCTATAAGAACTCGACAGTTACATAGAAATAAATCTGCAGTGAATGCTAGTATGTCCTATACCAAAGATAAAAACACGCTTCTAAGCCAACAAATCAATTTCTCTTTCCCATTATGCTAATGTACTTTGATACCTCATCACAGCAGTGCATCCGAGCCATTGCTTCAGAGAGACGGATCATGCTCTCGAGCTGTCGAACCGTAATCCTCCATGAAGACTTGGTTACTCCAGAACCATCCCTCTGGCGCAGGCGTTTATACTGCTCCACGATGAAGTCCTCCGACTCTTTAGAGATCTGTTTCAGAACATCAGTGAAGTCAGAGCACTTCTACTGAATGGAAGCTGCAGTAAACATGAAGTTTAAGAGCTTCCCAGAAGGGGATACTCTAGGGTAGCTGAGAGGATCAAAACTTTGAAACCAATGACAAGAAATAAATACTGAAATGCCTTTCAAAAGAAACCAATACTGAAGAGGACTATGAATTCCATGTACTAATTGTACAAATACGAAGACAGTAGTTAGTGTTTCAATACGTATCTAATAGTCCTCCCTACTCTGTGGCTTCTTCCCATTCTGTGGTTTCAGTTGCCTACTGTCAACTGTAGTCTGAAAATATAAAATAGAAAACTGCACAGAGAAACAATTCATATAAGTTTACATTGTGTGCCATTCTGAGCAGTGTGATGAAATCTTACATTGTCCAATGGCCCATCCAAGATGTGAATCATCGTTTTATCCAGCATATCCACACCATACACGCTAATTGTTTATTAGTCACTTAGTAGCCAACTTGGTTATCAGATCAACAGTTAGGGTAACATAGGGCTTATGTTCAAGTAATCCTAATTTTACTTAATAATGCCCCCAAAGTGCAAGAGTAGAGAAGATGGAAATTCAGATATTCTCTTATTGTACCTAACTTACAAATTAAACTTTATCACAGGTATGTACATATAGGAAAAGCATAGTATATATGGGGTTTGGTACTATCTGTGGGTTTAAGCTTCCACTGGGGGGTGGGTGGGGTGGGGTGGGGTGCGTGTGTGTTTGTGTGTGTGTGCATATAAAGTCAAGTCAGAAATAGCTTAGAAACCTCAGAGTCAAAGGAGAGCTTTTTTTTTTTTTGTATTTCTGTTTTAGGAAAATGCCAAACAAAATATGCATTATGGAGGTTTTTAAAAAAATAAACGTCCAAGTGAGCACTCTGGATTCAGTACCAACTCAATCCAATGGACTAAATCAACTACTTTAAGACAGTTGTTTATGGTCATTAAAATCATCTAGAGAAATCCAAGTCTTTCCTCAGAGAAAGATTCGAGAGCATATAGCATTTGTAGACTGATTTAAGCATTCGCAGTTTTAAGATTCTTAGGAATAGTGGTTGAAATAAAAGGATATCCTAGTTTATTTGGTTAGCCAAAACTCTTTGCTCATAAAAATCTATTTATTAGGACCTAACAAGTAAAAGAAGTAAAATTTTTCAGACTTCACTCTTCTTGTTTGTCTTCTCTTGCTTGTACTGTATTCTCTTGTCCTCCAGAGACTTAAAACATTCCCTTTTCTTAGGTCTCTCTAAAGAAACAAACTCCTCTCAAAAAAAAAAAAAAAAGCCAAAACAAACCCCCAAATCAAGCCACCCAACCAACCATGAAACATATCTCAGACAAATAAGAAGTAACACTTTTGCTTAAATGCCACATACTCATTATGCCTAGTTACAATATGAAAGGGCAGGTTACCTTGGGTTTAAACTGTCTTGCAAAAAGAAGATACCTCCGGATATCATCAAGGGAATACACACGATCAATTGAATCCTCAATTCTTGAATGCAAGTCTACTATTCGCCTGGCAATAGCATAATCTGTAACCTAATTCAAAATAAGAAAATCACTTTTATCAGTTATAGTAATATCCACTCCAGACTATCCCAGACATTAAGAAATTATTTATAGCTAACAATAACAATATATGCTACTATAAGATGTATTAATGGGTTAGTTTCTGAGGAAAGTTCAATACCAGTTTCATCCAAAATAAAAAATTTAAATGGCTATCTGTGCTTTATGCCTGAAGACATTAACTGACTTTAGTATGGCAGAAATAAATAGTTCTAGGGCCTTTAGTATACATACGCCAGGATCTACCGCCTTAAGTATCTAGAAGCATTAATCCATGCAATCCTCACAGAAACCTTATTAGGTAGATAATATTACCCCTATTTTACAGATGAGTAAATTGAGGTCCAGAAAAGATAACTAAGTTGTCCAACGTCACAGTTAGTAACAGAAAAAGGATTAGAAGAATCTAGGGGCTTCCCTGGTGGCCCAGTGGATGGGGAGTCCGCCTTGCAGTGCAGGGGGTGCTGGTTCGATCCCTGGCCCAGGAAGATTCCACATACCACTGAGCAGTGTGTCCAATTAAGCGCCAGCACTCTGGGGCGCATGCGCCCAGAGCCGGTGCTCTGCAGTGAGGGACACCACTGCAATGGGAGGCCCACATAGGCCAAAGAATAAAGATGGATAAAAATAAATACGTAGAAAATAACAATAAAAGAGGCCAAATTAAAAAAAAAAGAATCTAGAATACATCCTCCTAGTTACTACATTATGCTGCCACTTGTGAATATATGATAATCATCATAGAACTGTTATTAACATTGAAAAGTAAAATTCTACTAAAAATATGCAGCTTATTCTCAAATAGTATAGAAAAAACATAGATTATATATAGCAAATGGTAAAGCAAATAGGGCAAAAAGTAATTCTATGAACTGAATAAGGGGCATATATGTATTATATGCACCATTTCATTTCCTGCAACTTTTAAGTTTGAAATTATTTCTAATTAAAAAGTTCAAAACTAGTAAATTATGTTCAGATAAAAATACATGAAAATCAAATAATGCTCCTGATGGAAGGAGGGGACTAGGTTAAACATTTATATAGATTTGTGAAGGAAAAGAACCAAACCTCCCCAAAAAGGTGAAAACCCTTTAAATATTCATATTAATGGAAAACAAATCTTACTTTGATAAATTTAAAACTACTGTAAACAAGAGTTAGGCATTGTGCCTAATGTAATGTAGGATCTCCATGCTCAGTAATTAAAAGTACTGCTAGTCCTTGGTTGAGAATCTCTCTGCCAAGCAGGAGACACAGGTTTGATCTCTGGTCTGGAAAGATTCCACATGCCACCAGGCAATTAAGCCTGTGCACCACCAATTACTGACCTTATGCTCTAGAGACTGTGGTCCACAAAGAAGCCACTGTAATGAGAAGCCTGACACCACAATGAAGAGTAACTGCTTCTCGCCATAACAGAGAAAGCCTGTATGCAGCAACAAAGGCCCAGTGCAGTCAAAATAATAATTAAAAAAAAAGTACAGTATAATATTACCTTCTGTAGAAGGTCTTAATGTCCATGCGCATCTGAAATGTGAACGCTGTTAAATATTTAAGTCTTAGTAACCCTGATACTAGCATGGTAAAATGTAAGTAAATCCACAATTTTACATTCAATCCTAAAACTTCCTATTAGAAAAAAGTGAGACACACGCAGTAATTTGTCAGGAAGATAGGAGACAAATGATTCATAATTCGGAAGAAACAGAGGAAAATTGTTTGGTATCCCACTTCTTTTCAGTCTTAATGAAAAAAAACTACACCCGAAGTCTAATAAAAAATTTTGAAGGGTATGGTTGGGAATTAAACGGATTTGTTTTAAGAATTAAAAAGCAATAACAAAGACAAAATTTTTTTATTCCTCAACACAATTAAGTAGAACCAGTAATCTAAGTGATTCTGAATTGCTTAATAAACATGTCTAATCCTGTACCACTCTTGAGAGACATGAAACGTCAGTGCCAACACATGCACCAGCTTTTCAGGAGTACATCTTCCAGGCTTGTCTTGCTTAGTTACTTAAAATGGAAATAAAGGAAGTTCAGAGCAGCAGCTCATGTAGTTACCTCATTACATTCATCCACAAGTATAAAGAAGAGATCAAATCGGGACATGATAGGAGCTGACAAGTTTATATTCTGTTTCAACGATTTGGATCTGTCATAGCGTCCACTGATTGGGTTTGCTGCCGCCAAAATGGATGTCCTGGCATTCAGAGTAGCCTGGCCACAAAAGGCAAAATCATGACGGGTTTTAAAAGACAACTGGAATGGCATTTCACAAAATGCTCAACCTCATCCATAATTAGACAAACCAAAAAACCAAAATAAGATATCATTTTTCACCTACTGAATCATCGAAACTGAACTCTGATAATAGATAGATAGCAATATGTATTCCCATCATATTGCTGGTATGATGTGCAAACCTTTAAGCCACCAATTTCTTACTAAGCATTTATCTGGCATCTAGGTAGAGGAAAAAATGTACAAGGATCCTTATACTGTTGCTTGTAATACAGGCTGGAAATGACCTGAATATCAATCTTTTTTATAAGAGTGATATTTAATGAGCCAAAGTGGGGTATACACAAGTGAAAATCAGAGTAATAAAAAAACCAAAGTGGGGCTTCCCCTGGTGGTCCAGTGAGTAAGGACACCGCCTTGCAGTGCAAGGGGCACTGGTTCGATCCCTGGCCTGGGAAGATCCCACGTGCCGCGGAGCGGCTGGACTGATGTGTCCAATCACCGAGCCGGAGCTTTGGAGCGCATGAGTCCAGAGCCAGCGCTATGCAATGATAGATGCCACTGCGATGGGAGGCCCACAGGAGCCAAAGAACAAAGATGGATGAAAATAGAGAAATGAAAGACCAATAGAAGTGGCCCACCTGCTCCCCTCCCTCCCCAACCCGACCCCCGCCCAAAAATAAATAAATACATAAATCTTAAAAAAAAACCCCACCAAAGTGGATCTAATATAGACTGGTATAGACAGATTACCAAAATAAAATTATAAAGTTAAATGAGCAAGGAATAAAACTAGATGTGTATTATGCTTATTTATCATAAAATATTCCTAAAAGGGACATAAACTCAGCAGATACTTCTGGGTATCTAATGATGCTGAGAAGGGAAGAGCTCTCTTTTTAACTTATATTTACTGTTTAAACTTTTTGTAACTATTTGAATGTATTACTTTTATTTTTAAAGTCTGATTTCTAATGTTAATTACAACATTGTGCTTATTATTTTCATTTAAGTAATCTGTCAATTTTATTTTTATCAAAGACTATACAGTAGCTTTGTGAAAATTCTGAAAGGGCTAAAAATCTCACCAGTACTTCCTTTGTGTCATAATTTTCACTAAATAGCACCTGTAATTTGGATTAATAATCCTCAGGGCTGTCTTATTCATTTTAATGAACAGCACCTCATGCTGAAGTAGTGCATTTTATCCAAGTGATCATCTCTAAAGTTACATTAACCTACAAAGTTAAGATGCAATGATGAGAAGTGGACACACATACCTTCACTCCTGCTTTAGTGATAGAGATGGTTTGCTGTTCCATCGCTTCGTGAATAGCAACTTGATCCCGCACATCCATCTTATCAAATTCATCAATACAACATACACCCTGTAACCAAATAAACCTATCATAAAAACTACTACAGGCTGAAATGACCTGAATATCAATCTTTTTATAAGAGTGATATTTAATGAGCCAAAGTGGGTATACACAAGTGAAAATCAGAGTAATAAAAAAACCAAAGTGGGGCTTCCCCTGGTGGTCCAGTGAGTAAGGACACCGCCTTGCAGTGCAAGGGGCACTGGTTCGATCCCTGGCCTGGGAAGATCCCACGTGCCGCGGAGCGGCTGGACTGATGTGTCCAATCACCGAGCCGGAGCTTTGGAGCGCATGAGTCCAGAGCCAGCGCTATGCAATGATAGATGCCACTGCGATGGGAGGCCCACAGGAGCCAAAGAACAAAGATGGATGAAAATAGAGAAATGAAAGACCAATAGAAGTGGCCCACCTGCTCCCCTCCCTCCCCAACCCGACCCCCGCCCAAAAATAAATAAATACATAAATCTTAAAAAAAAAAAACCACCAAAGTGGATCTAATATAGACTGGTATAGACAGATTACCAAAATAAAATTATAAAGTTAAATGAGCAAGGAATAAAACTAGATGTGTATTATGCTTATTTATCATAAAATATTCCTAAAAGGGACATAAACTCAGCAGATACTTCTGGGTATCTAATGATGCTGAGAAGGGAAGAGCTCTCTTTTTAACTTATATTTACTGTTTAAACTTTTTGTAACTATTTGAATGTATTACTTTTATTTTTAAAGTCTGATTTCTAATGTTAATTACAACATTGTGCTTATTATTTTCATTTAAGTAATCTGTCAATTTTATTTTTATCAAAGACTATACAGTAGCTTTGTGAAAATTCTGAAAGGGCTAAAAATCTCACCAGTACTTCCTTTGTGTCATAATTTTCACTAAATAGCACCTGTAATTTGGATTAATAATCCTCAGGGCTGTCTTATTCATTTTAATGAACAGCACCTCATGCTGAAGTAGTGCATTTTATCCAAGTGATCATCTCTAAAGTTACATTAACCTACAAAGTTAAGATGCAATGATGAGAAGTGGACACACATACCTTCACTCCTGCTTTAGTGATAGAGATGGTTTGCTGTTCCATCGCTTCGTGAATAGCAACTTGATCCCGCACATCCATCTTATCAAATTCATCAATACAACATACACCCTGTAACCAAATAAACCTAGCATAAGAAACTGACTTTCAGGGCCAGGAAACTCAAAGTTTACTACCAGTGACTTCTACATTCTTTAAACAACTAACATGGCAACTACACAATAGAGTAAGACAGTACAAGATCCCAGAGCTAGAAGGAACCACACACATTTAACTCACTTTAAACTAAGGGCAAAATTAAAAACACAGTTACTTATTGCAGTTTTGCTCAACAGCAAAATATTCTGTAAATCTTAGGGTCAAAATATTCTGGATTACCTCAGTTTTGACTTTAGGCTGGGTAAGTGATGGATGAAATTAGAACATAATGTTTGTAAGTATATATAGCTACAATTTACACCCATAATTGATCTATGACAAATACATGCAAAATGCAATAGGTAAACTCACAGATGTATCACAGTCTAGAAAGCAGAAAATGCTAAGAAGTACTAGTCATAGCAAACACACAAGCTTAAGGTAGGCAATACATTCTAGGGAAGCTCATCAAGTGTTGACTAATAATGATAATCCCAATTTCTAGATGAATAAAACCATAAATTACTTATTGAAGTACTTTTTACAAAAGGGGTATCTTCTTTGCTTTCTTCTTTTTTTTTTTTAACAAACCCTGACTTTCAATAGATCGCAGCGAAGGAGCTGCTCTGGTACGTACGAAACCCCCACCCAGAAGCAGGTCATCTATGAATGGTTTAGCACCAGGATCCCCACAAAAGTGCAATGCGTGACAGATGAGGGGGCGGCCGACTTTCTAGCCGTGCCCCGTGTGGAGCATCTTCTTAATAGGAACTTATAGGCTTTTATTGATAGGGTAGGGGAGATTCTAATTTCTTTATATCCAAGAGGGTAAAATGTTCTTACATTATCAGCCAGCATCAAGGCTCCAGCCTCAATGACAAACTCATGAGATTCTTCATCTCTCACCACTGCTGCTGTTAAACCAGCAGCACTGGACGCTTTGCCACTGGTGTAGACAGCTCTGGGACTGAATTCTTCTACATGCCTGTTCAAGGTCATCATATTCATTAATATATTAAAGCATCCTTTTCAGGATTATTAACTGGATACAGTTTACATCAAATAAGAATTTAAATTTCTTAAACAACATCCGAGAAAGACATTAAAAAAATACAATTCAATATGCATGGCTGAGTCCCTTCACTGTTCACCTGAAACAATCACAACACTGTTATTTGGCTACACCCCAATAGAAAGTGTTTCTGGTGTTAAAAAAATTAAAAATTAAAAAAAAAAAAGAAAATGCAATTCATAAAGATACACACCAACGATGAATTACAAGTCTTTTGTCCTGTGGTCTTTTAAATAGGTTAAATCCACTCCCATCAAAGGAAGATGAAATTCATACATGGCAAAAACATCAGTAATTAATAGTTTGGCAACAGTAATTAGAAGGCCTTACATTTAAAAAATGAAAACAACAGCAAAAATAAAACAAAACTGATATTTACTCCAAAAAGGCAAGGTTGGCTTAACATCTAAAAATCATTAATATGCTGTAGTTAGAAGAGAGTAAAAACCATGATAACAGATGCAGAAAAAGCATGTGAAAAAAATCTAATACCCTTTTCATGATAAAAACTCAGCTAATCAGAAGAAGCTTTCCCTCAGCCTGGTAAACAGCATCTATGAACATCCACAGCTAACATTGTACTTACTGATAAAGGCTGAGTAGGATTTGGGGGTCTATTCTTGCCACTTCTATTCAACATTATACTAAATGGTTCAGCCAAGGCAATTAGACAAGTAAAAGACAAAGGCACCCAGGGGTGGGGCTTCCCTGGTGGTCCAGTGGGTAAGGACACCGCTTTGCAGTGCAGGGGGTGCCGGTTCAATCCCTGGCCTGGGAAGATCCCGTGTGCTGCAGAGTGGCAGGACCGATGTGTCCAACTACCGAGCTGAAGCTCTTGGGCGCGTGCGCCCAGAGCCAGTGCCCTGCAGCGAGGGGGGCCAATGCGATGGGAGGCCCACACAGGCCAAAAAAAAAGATAAATAAATGAAAGACCAATAGAAGTGGCCAAAGAAACAAACAAAAAAAATAGCAGAAAAACAAAATTCTAAAAAGAAAGAAAAAGGCACCTAGACTTGAAACAAAAACCAACCATTACTATTTACAGTTAACATGCTGTTGCAACCAGAAAATCCTATGGAATCCACTAAAACAGTTAGAATCAATAAATCAGTTCATGCATTGTTGCAAGATAAAAGATCAATAGTTGTATTTCTACACACTTGCAACCCCAAAATGAAACTAATAAAATGGTTCCATTTATATTACCTTGAAAATAATGAAACTTAGGAATAAATTTAATAAAAGCACAAGCATATACATTGAAAACTATGAAAAATTACTGAAAGAAATTAAAGATGACCTAAATAAATAGATATTCCATAATTAGGGTTAAAAATACTTAATATTGTTAAAATAAAATATAATCATGCACAACACAATACTGCTCAGAGGCAACATTGTAGTACATCTTTTTTGTGGTGGTAATGGTGTGGTGGGTGTTAGGAATATCTAAAACTCAGTCCCAGGCCTCCTTGGTGATCCAGTGAGTAGAGTCCTCCTTGCAGTGCAGGGGGCACCAGTTCGATCCCTGGCCAGGGAAGATCTCACATGCTGGGGAGTGGCTGGACCGGTGTGTCCAATTAAGAGCCAGCGCTCTGGAGCGCATGTACCCAGAGCCAGTGCTCTGAAGTGAGAGAGGCCACTGCAATGGGAGGCCACAGAATAAAGATGGATGAAAATAAGTAAACAATAAAAGAGGCCAAAATAAAAAAGAAAAAGTATGCTTTAAAACTCAGTCCCTTACACGCTTGAAGGAAATAGTATTTAATTATAAAATTCCAAATAAAAATGTTTTATGTTCTAGAACACTGCCATGTTAAAAATTTCCCAAACAAATGAAGGAAAGGTAGCTTGACACAGTATGAAGAGCACATGCCCTGCAATCAAATGCTGAGTTCTAATATTCATGGCTTAGAGTCACTTGTCAGCTCCAGGAAGTTAGACAAATAACCTGAGGCTCAGTTTTGTTTGCCTTCCTAAAAAAGAGCATATTATCTACCTGTCTGAGTATGACATATTATGACATACCAGAACACAAGGACCATGCTTAAACCAAAGAAGTGGCCAAAGAAACAAAAAAAATAGCAGAAAAACAAAATTCTAAAAAGAAAGAAAAAGGCACCTAGACTTGAAACAAAAACCAACCATTACTATTTACAGTTAACATGCTGTTGCAACCAGAAAATCCTATGGAATCCACTAAAACAGTTAGAATCAATAAATCAGTTCATGCATTGTTGCAAGATAAAAGATCAATAGTTGTATTTCTACACACTTGCAACCCCAAAATGAAACTAATAAAATGGTTCCATTTATATTACCTTGAAAATAATGAAACTTAGGAATAAATTTAATAAAAGCACAAGCATATACATTGAAAACTATGAAAAATTACTGAAAGAAATTAAAGATGACCTAAATAAATAGATATTCCATAATTAGGGTTAAAAATACTTAATATTGTTAAAATAAAATATAATCATGCACAACACAATACTGCTCAGAGGCAACATTGTAGTACATCTTTTTTGTGGTGGTAATGGTGTGGTGGGTGTTAGGAATATCTAAAACTCAGTCCCAGGCCTCCTTGGTGATCCAGTGAGTAGAGTCCTCCTTGCAGTGCAGGGGGCACCAGTTCGATCCCTGGCCAGGGAAGATCTCACATGCTGGGGAGTGGCTGGACCGGTGTGTCCAATTAAGAGCCAGCGCTCTGGAGCGCATGTACCCAGAGCCAGTGCTCTGAAGTGAGAGAGGCCACTGCAATGGGAGGCCACAGAATAAAGATGGATGAAAATAAGTAAACAATAAAAGAGGCCAAAATAAAAAAGAAAAAGTATGCTTTAAAACTCAGTCCCTTACACGCTTGAAGGAAATAGTATTTAATTATAAAATTCCAAATAAAAATGTTTTATGTTCTAGAACACTGCCATGTTAAAAATTTCCCAAACAAATGAAGGAAAGGTAGCTTGACACAGTATGAAGAGCACATGCCCTGCAATCAAATGCTGAGTTCTAATATTCATGGCTTAGAGTCACTTGTCAGCTCCAGGAAGTTAGACAAATAACCTGAGGCTCAGTTTTGTTTGCCTTCCTAAAAAAGAGCATATTATCTACCTGTCTGAGTATGACATATTATGACATACAAACACACACAGCACCAGGAACACAAGAGGTACTCAAAAACTGGTTGCTATTATCTTGACCTCTAAGTTTCTTCAAAGTTTGAAAATAAGCAAGTACTTACAGTTTTTAAAGACCTGTAAAGATGTTTGTATTTTTAATCTCAGCAATTCTATGCCTAGGATATTTTTTTCTCTATGCTTAGGAATTTACCCAAAGGAAAGTAATAAAACAAAAACTTTCACACATGATGATATTCACTGTATTTGATCATTAAACTAAATTACTGTTGTACTGTCTAATATCAGGGTAGGGGAATTACCTTTTAAGTTATAATATACCAAAAAAACCCTGTGAAAACAGAGGAACCTGGGAAAGTATTTAAGGTATTATAAATTAAAATTAAAATTATGCACACTTGTGACTTATAACCATGGATATATATATTCATATATTCAAAGAGCTTTATATAAAGATTAAAAGAATTTTATGTGGGATTGGAATAATAATTTTTCCCTATTTCAAAAACTGTAAAATGTTGTTACAATCTACTTAACAAATTAAGGTGTATTTAACTGAGAGTTAAAAGCTTGCAACTATGCATATTGTTTTCTCTGCTGTACTATCTCAGACAAACACTTACTTGAGAAACTGGCTCTTAGCTGTACTTGGGTCACCAACAATGCAAACATTTATGTCTCCTCAAGAGAGGTCCCTTCCCCCGTTGTCTTTGGAACACCACCAAAGAGCATCAGCAAGACACCCGTTTACTTCATCATTGCCTGAAATGAAAACCCAACATATTTTTCAACATTAGGTTAAACAATTTGATAGGACACTAGAAAGGCATATTTATCAACCAAAAGAGCAGAGACCACTGAAGCAAAGCTAAGACTAAAGTAAAAATACCTGATTTCTCATCTTGACCTTGGTTCTTGTCCTGTGAACAAATGTAAAATCATCTAATCACTGGCCTAATGTCTTCACCTAATCTCAGATGCTGATGCTCAGCATTCTAAGAGTCATGCCTTTTCCATAAGTCCTGCTTCCTACGCAAAGCCTCTCCTTATGTCATAGTTCTCAAGTATTTCTCCCCATAAATAAACTATCTCCACACAGCCTATCACACTTGCTAGTTCTTTCTAATGGCAGGCTGTATGGTCTATCAAGAGTTTGAGAAATAGTAACCCATGCCAAATATAAATACAAGGTAATTGAACTGATATGGATTAGATAAAATGTGATCTACAGCTGCTTCTAAGAACTATATATAAATGCAATATAAGAAGGAAAGTAATAAAACAAAAACTTTCACACATGATGATATTCACTGTATTTGATCATTAAACTAAATTACTGTTGTACTGTCTAATATCAGGGTAGGGGAATTACCTTTTAAGTTATAATATACCAAAAAAACCCTGTGAAAACAGAGGAACCTGGGAAAGTATTTAAGGTATTATAAATTAAAATTAAAATTATGCACACTTGTGACTTATAACCATGGATATATATATTCATATATTCAAAGAGCTTTATATAAAGATTAAAAGAATTTTATGTGGGATTGGAATAATAATTTTTCCCTATTTCAAAAACTGTAAAATGTTGTTACAATCTACTTAACAAATTAAGGTGTATTTAACTGAGAGTTAAAAGCTTGCAACTATGCATATTGTTTTCTCTGCTGTACTATCTCAGACAAACACTTACTTGAGAAACTGGCTCTTAGCTGTACTTGGGTCACCAACAATGCAAACATTTATGTCTCCTCGAAGAGAGGTCCCTTCCCCTGTTGTCTTTGGAACACCACCAAAGAGCATCAGCAAGACACCCCGTTTTACTTCATCATTGCCTGAAATGAAAACCCAACATATTTTTCAACATTAGGTTAAACAATTTGATAGGACACTAGAAAGGCATATTTATCAACCAAAAGAGCAGAGACCACTGAAGCAAAGCTAAGACTAAAGTAAAAATACCTGATTTCTCATCTTGACCTTGGTTCTTGTCCTGTGAACAAATGTAAAATCATCTAATCACTGGCCTAATGTCTTCACCTAATCTCAGATGCTGATGCTCAGCATTCTAAGAGTCATGCCTTTTCCATAAGTCCTGCTTCCTACGCAAAGCCTCTCCTTATGTCATAGTTCTCAAGTATTTCT
This sequence comes from Tragulus kanchil, assembly GCA_022376925.1. NCBI lineage: Eukaryota > Metazoa > Chordata > Mammalia > Artiodactyla > Tragulidae > Tragulus > Tragulus kanchil. The sequence goes on from JAIOJX010000026.1 coordinate 48,678,879, forward strand.
CCCCATAAATAAACTATCTCCACACAGCCTATCACACTTGCTAGTTCTTTCTAATGGCAGGCTGTATGGTCTATCAAGAGTTTGAGAAATAGTAACCCATGCCAAATATAAATACAAGGTAATTGAACTGATATGGATTAGATAAAATGTGATCTACAGCTGCTTCTAAGAACTATATATAAATGCAATATAAGAAGGAAATGAAAAATTAAAAAAAGAGAGACAATACCAAATTTTTAGAAATGTGATATTGGAAGAAATATTTTTAATTATTATGACTTTCTGTGAAGTCCATCAACAAAGTGCTGGCACTTTTACACAAAGCATTCCTTAAAAGCAGAGAATTGGGATTCCCAGGTGGTCCAGTGGTCAGAGGGTTTGCCTTGCAGGGCAAGGGGCACCGGTTCGATCCCTGGCCAGGGAAGATCACATGTGCTGTGGAGCAGCTGGACCTGTGTGTCCAATTATGATCCAGTGCGCTGGAGGGCACACACCCAGAGCTAATGCTCTGCAGTGAGAGAGGTCACTGCAATGGGAGGGCCACACATGTCAAAGAATAAAAGATAGATGAAAATAAATATAAACACAAAAGAGGCATAATGGGGAAAAGAAAAAAAAACTATAAAAAAAAAGCAAGAAAATTTTAAATTCATTCCAAAAACAAAATTTCTCATAATCTGTATGAAAGAAATGTATTGGAGGTATGGTTTTACAATAGCCCACAAATTATTTGATAATTCCCATTTCTAGTTGGAGCTTATTTTTCCCTATTCTTACACGTGGCTGAGCTTAGTAGCTTGCTTCCCACAAATAGCATATGGTGGAAGCGAAGGTGCATAACTTCTAACACTAGGTCCTAAGAAGCATTTTGCCTCCTCCTTGCCCTCATCTCTTGGACTGCATGCTCTGGAGGAAGTCAGTTTCTATGCTGTGAGGACATTGAAACAGCCCAATGGAAAAGACTCATGAGACAAGGAATTGAGGCTAAATCATCTAATCACTGGCCTAATGTCTTCACCTAATCTCAGATGCTGATGCTCAGCATTCTAAGAGTCATGCCTTTTCCATAAGTCCTGCTTCCTACGCAAAGCCTCTCCTTATGTCATAGTTCTCAAGTATTTCTCCCCATAAATAAACTATCTCCACACAGCCTATCACACTTGCTAGTTCTTTCTAATGGCAGGCTGTATGGTCTATCAAGAGTTTGAGAAATAGTAACCCATGCCAAATATAAATACAAGGTAATTGAACTGATATGGATTAGATAAAATGTGATCTACAGCTGCTTCTAAGAACTATATATAAATGCAATATAAGAAGGAAATGAAAAATTAAAAAAAGAGAGACAATACCAAATTTTTAGAAATGTGATATTGGAAGAAATATTTTTAATTATTATGACTTTCTGTGAAGTCCATCAACAAAGTGCTGGCACTTTTACACAAAGCATTCCTTAAAAGCAGAGAATTGGGATTCCCAGGTGGTCCAGTGGTCAGAGGGTTTGCCTTGCAGGGCAAGGGGCACCGGTTCGATCCCTGGCCAGGGAAGATCACATGTGCTGTGGAGCAGCTGGACCTGTGTGTCCAATTATGATCCAGTGCGCTGGAGGGCACACACCCAGAGCTAATGCTCTGCAGTGAGAGAGGTCACTGCAATGGGAGGGCCACACATGTCAAAGAATAAAAGATAGATGAAAATAAATATAAACACAAAAGAGGCATAATGGGGAAAAGAAAAAAAAACTATAAAAAAAAAGCAAGAAAATTTTAAATTCATTCCAAAAACAAAATTTCTCATAATCTGTATGAAAGAAATGTATTGGAGGTATGGTTTTACAATAGCCCACAAATTATTTGATAATTCCCATTTCTAGTTGGAGCTTATTTTTCCCTATTCTTACACGTGGCTGAGCTTAGTAGCTTGCTTCCCACAAATAGCATATGGTGGAAGCGAAGGTGCATAACTTCTAACACTAGGTCCTAAGAAGCATTTTGCCTCCTCCTTGCCCTCATCTCTTGGACTGCATGCTCTGGAGGAAGTCAGTTTCTATGCTGTGAGGACATTGAAACAGCCCAATGGAAAAGACTCATGAGACAAGGAATTGAGGCTTCCAGCTAACAAAGAGCACTAACAGATAAACAGTGAGCCAACTCCCTTGTAAACAGATCCTCCAGCTCAAGTCAAGCCTTCAGATGATTGTAGCCCTAGGCGACATAACTGGCTACAAACTACAAAAACTGACCAGAACCACTCAGCTAAGTCTCCCTCAAGCTCCTGACCTGCAGATTGTACGTTTGTTGTTGTAAGCTATTAAGTTTGGGGATAATTTGTCATGTAGCAATAGATTGATTTATTGGGGGAATGGAGCGGTATAAAAATTTGACTCTTACTCATTATAAGGGAAGAGACTCTAAAACCCACAAGGGATTATTCACATAAAGGATTTCAGTTCAATTTCATTGTCCAAATATTTAAGTAGAAAAAAGGTTAATTTTCAATGATTAAGGTTCAATCCCTGGCCCTGGGAAGATCCCACGTGCCGCGGAGCGGCTGGGCTGGACTGATGTGTCCAACTACCGAGCTGGAGCCCTGGAGCGCATCGCATGCACCCAGAGCCAGTGCTCTGCAGCAACTGAGGCCACTGCGATGGGAGGCCCACGCGGGCCAAAAAACAAAGATGAATGAAAATAGATAAATGAAAGACCAATAGAAGTGGCCAAAAAAAAAAAAAACCCTCACAATATTATGAATTCTTGCCACAATTCCAATTAAATATGGAAGGATGGGATAAAAAAAACAGTAAAGCATGAGATGAAATGAAAATGTAGTCATACCCTTCAATGCACAAGGAGATGTAATGACAGTGAGCAGCTAGTAACCAAGAGCTAAGAAGGTGTGAAAGTAGAAACCACAATGCATAGGCATAGTACATGTAACCAAAAAACAACATGAAATCTTTTTCCATCATAGAAACTAACAAGAAAAAGATCAGGATATTAATCTGGCATACTAGAATATACTTAAATGCAGTTCTGTCTGAAAGCCAGAAAAAGACTACATGACATTTTCTTTTTAATTGTGGTAAAATATAACTTCTAACACTAGGTCCTAAGAAGCATTTTGCCTCCTCCTTGCCCTCATCTCTTGGACTGCATGCTCTGGAGGAAGTCAGTTTCTATGCTGTGAGGACATTGAAACAGCCCAATGGAAAAGACTCATGAGACAAGGAATTGAGGCTTCCAGCTAACAAAGAGCACTAACAGATAAACAGTGAGCCAACTCCCTTGTAAACAGATCCTCCAGCTCAAGTCAAGCCTTCAGATGATTGTAGCCCTAGGCGACATAACTGGCTACAAACTACAAAAACTGACCAGAACCTCTCAGCTAAGTCCCCCTCAAGCTCCTGACCTGCAGATTGTACGTTTGTTGTTGTAAGCTATTAAGTTTGGGGATAATTTGTCATGTAGCAATAGATTGATTTATTGGGGGAATGGAGCGGTATAAAAATTTGACTCTTACTCATTATAAGGGAAGAGACTCTAAAACCCACAAGGGATTATTCACATAAAGGATTTCAGTTCAATTTCATTGTCCAAATATTTAAGTAGAAAAAAGGTTAATTTTCAATGATTAAGGTTCAATCCCTGGCCCTGGGAAGATCCCACGTGCCGCGGAGCGGCTGGGCTGGACTGATGTGTCCAACTACCGAGCTGGAGCCCTGGAGCGCATCGCATGCACCCAGAGCCAGTGCTCTGCAGCAACTGAGGCCACTGCGATGGGAGGCCCACGCGGGCCAAAAAACAAAGATGAATGAAAATAGATAAATGAAAGACCAATAGAAGTGGCCAAAAAAAAAAAAAACCCTCACAATATTATGAATTCTTGCCACAATTCCAATTAAATATGGAAGGATGGGATAAAAAAAACAGTAAAGCATGAGATGAAATGAAAATGTAGTCATACCCTTCAATGCACAAGGAGATGTAATGACAGTGAGCAGCTAGTAACCAAGAGCTAAGAAGGTGTGAAAGTAGAAACCACAATGCATAGGCATAGTACATGTAACCAAAAAACAACATGAAATCTTTTTCCATCATAGAAACTAACAAGAAAAAGATCAGGATATTAATCTGGCATACTAGAATATACTTAAATGCAGTTCTGTCTGAAAGCCAGAAAAAGACTACATGACATTTTCTTTTTAATTGTGGTAAAATATACAAAAACATAGAAGCAACCACTTCAACCTTTTTTTTTTTTTAAGATTTATTTATTTATTTTGGGTGGGGGTCGGGTTGGGGAGGGAGGGGAGTGGGCAGGCCACTTCTGTTGATCTTTCATTTCTCTATTTTCATCCGTCTTTTTTCTTTGGCTCCCGTGGGCCTCCCATCGTGGTGGCGTCTGTCGTTGCAGAGCGCCAGCTCTGGGCGCATGCGCTCCAGAGCTCCGGCTCGCTGATTGGACACATCGGTCCAGCCGCTCCGCGGCACGTGGGATCTTCCCAGGGCAGGGATCCAACCGGCGCCCCTTGCACTGTAAGGCGGTGTCCTTATCCAATGGACCACCAGGGGAAGCCCCACTTTTTTTTTTAATTTTAAAAATTTTGTTTATTTTTACAGAGTTTTGTTGTTTACAGATACGTATGTTCCTAGATTAGTCATATGTATATTCCTGGCCCCCTCTCACCTCCACCCACTTCAACCACTTTTAAGTGGTCCAGTGGAATTAAGTACATTCACTATCTTTTACAATTAATACCCCACCCACTTCTAGGACTTCTCACAATCCCAAACACAAACCCTAGCCACTAAACAATTCCCTATTTCCTTCTCCACTAGGTAACTTCTTTCCACTTTCTGTCTCTATGCATTTACCTATTCTAAGAACCTCACTTTAAGTGGAATCATGTATCTGTCCTTTTTCCTTTATTTTTTACAGTTTTGTTGTTTACTGCCACACCAACGTGAATTAGCCACAGTTATACACATGTTCCCTCCCTCTTGAGCTTCCCTTGTCTCCCTCCCCATTCCACCCCTCTAGGCTGTTACAGAGCTTCTGTTTGAGTTCCAATGGTTATCTATTTTACACACTGTAATGTAAGTCTCCGTGATCTTTCCCTTCACCCCCATTCATACCCACAATGCATAGGCACTAGTACATGTAAAAACCAAAAAACAAAAAAAATGAAATCTTTTTCCATCATAGAAACTAACAAGAAAAAGATCAGGATATTAATCTGGCATACTAGAATATACTTAAATGCAGTTCTGTCTGAAAGCCAGAAAAAGACTACATGACATTTTCTTTTTAATTGTGGTAAAATATACAAAAACATAGAAGCAACCACTTCAACCTTTTTTTTTTTTTAAGATTTATTTATTTATTTTGGGTGTGGGTGGGGTGGGGGAGGGAGGGGAGTGGGCAGGCCACTTCTGTTGATCTTTCATTTCTCTATTTTCATCCGTCTTTTTTCTTTGGCTCCCGTGGGCCTCCCATCGTGGTGGCGTCTGTCGTTGCAGAGCGCCAGCTCTGGGCGCATGCGCTCCAGAGCTCCGGCTCGCTGATTGGACACATCGGTCCAGCCGCTCCGCGGCACGTGGGATCTTCCCAGGGCAGGGATCCAACCGGCGCCCCTTGCACTGTAAGGCGGTGTCCTTATCCAATGGACCACCAGGGGAAGCCCCACTTTTTTTTTTAATTTTAAAAATTTTGTTTATTTTTACAGAGTTTTGTTGTTTACAGATACGTATGTTCCTAGATTAGTCATATGTATATTCCTGGCCCCCTCTCACCTCCACCCACTTCAACCACTTTTAAGTGGTCCAGTGGAATTAAGTACATTCACTATCTTTTACAATTAATACCCCACCCACTTCTAGGACTTCTCACAATCCCAAACACAAACCCTAGCCACTAAACAATTCCCTATTTCCTTCTCCACTAGGTAACTTCTTTCCACTTTCTGTCTCTATGCATTTACCTATTCTAAGAACCTCACTTTAAGTGGAATCATGTATCTGTCCTTTTTCCTTTATTTTTTACAGTTTTGTTGTTTACTGCCACACCAACGTGAATTAGCCACAGTTATACACATGTTCCCTCCCTCTTGAGCTTCCCTTGTCTCCCTCCCCATTCCACCCCTCTAGGCTGTTACAGAGCTTCTGTTTGAGTTCCAATGGTTATCTATTTTACACACTGTAATGTAAGTCTCCGTGTTACTCTTTCCATACATCTCACCCACTCCTCCCTTCCCACAATGTCCATACCCCTGTTCTGTTCTTTTCCATTGCTGCCCTGCATATACATTCATCAGTATCACCTTTATAGGTTCCACATATATGTATTAATATACAATATTTACCTTTCTCTTTCTGACTTATTTCACTCCATGTAACAGGATCTAGGTTCATCCACCTCATTAGAACTGACTCAAATGAATTCCTTTTTATGTCTGAATATGCACCATAGCTTCTTTATCCATTTGCCTGTCGATGGACATCTAGATTGCTTCCATGTTCTAGCTACTGTAAATAGTACTGCAATATCTGTCCTTTTATAAATGGTTTTTTAAAACCACTTCTAGACTCACTTTCAAGATCTGATTTGTGTGTTTAAAGAAGTCACATATTGGGCTTTTCTGGTGGTCCAGTGGGTAAGGGCACCGCCTTGCAGGGCAAGGGTCGCTGGTTTGATTCCTGGCCTGGGAAGATCCCATGTGCCGCAGACTGGCTGGACTGATGTGTCCAATTACCGAGCCGGAGCTCTGGGGCGCATGCACCTGGAGCCGGTGCTCTGCGACAACAGAGGCCACTGTGATGGGAGGCCCACACGGGCCAAAGAGCAAAGATGGATGAAAATAGACAAATGAAAGACCAACAGAAGTGGCCAAAAAAAAAAAAGAAGTCACATACTGCCGTTTTAGAACCATTATTTTGATTTCAAGCTTACGCCACAAACAGAATTCTTACCATGTATAGTAGGGAACAGGCTGGTACAAAGATTATGGTACAGATTTTTATCTTGACTCATTTCAAACACTTTCTCCCACTCCTTCACAGTCATTTGGTTCTTAATACTCTCAGCTGTCTGCTCCTCATCTCTGAGCTCTTTTCCCCCAAACTGAAGGGTGGAGAAGAAAGGGGAAATAGTATTGAAATAGTTAAAATAATGAGAAAGAGAAACATCACCACAAACCAAATACATCCCAGGAAGTCAACCTCAGAATCTGCTAACTGTAAAGGTTTTTTTTAAAAATCCTCTAACCAGTATAGCCTAAGTTAACCAAGATACCAAAGAGTTTGTTATTTATTCATTGATTTATAAATAACAGAATAAAAGCTGTCACCATTGTTATGCATTGCTATCTAAATGAATCCAGATGCTCAAGACGTGAGCCATAATAAAATGTTAACAATGATATGAAGATAAAAATGAACAGAATCTTATGTTCACTCCTCATTTCCCAATACTGGAGCATTTTCCAAACTCTTCCTCACTGCTTTCCCATTCTGGAAACAAAATCAAGTTCTCAACAACTATAATACCAGGGGTCAAGCACTCTCAGAAAGAGTCATTTATAGTCTATTTCCCAGATTACTAAATTTTCCTATTTGTGCTTTCTCAGAAAGTATGACAGAGGAACTGTAACAATTGAGAACAAACAAACAAAAAACAGAAAAAAAATCATGAATAATAATAGTACCAATGCTCTTAAAAGCACCGAGCACGTAAGTATGAAAAAGACTTTTTCCTTAAGGCTGGCAAGACATGATAAAACCTGGTTTTAAAACTAAAGAACAAATATCGAACCAAACCCCCGTCTATAACACTGAGTTTGCGGCAACCTCAGGTAACATATTTCTTAGGCTTTGCCATTCTACTAAGACAACTCACCCTTGGGTTGGTTGGACCAACACAGCAAGCAAGAAAGACCAGCCTGTATGAAAGGTCCCTAACACCAAGGGCCCGGAGTCCCCGAATGCCTTCCGTCTCGTAGCCATCAACACCACTGACACGGGAATCAGTTTCTGCACGTGCTCCTGAAACATTGAATGACAAGTTGTTTCAAAGCTCAGATAGTGAAGGTGCTGATAATCAAAACTGCTCAGACAAACGAAACCTATATACTCAATCATTTCAATCAGACTTTGAAATTTTTCAGAACAGTATCTTCTGTAGCAAAACCAATTTGTCTTTACTGTCATCATACTTCCTTGCTCACTCTGATTGGTAGCCAAAACTAAGACAAAGAAGATGCAAGAAGCTAGATACTCTGGAGTTTGGGTAACTGAGAATTAGTTAAATTTGAGTTACAGGTTACTGACCTGGTGTGCTAAGCTTGGACACGTCAGGCACAACAATCAGCGTTCCTGTAAAGTCACACTTGTCACCAGCTTGAGCCGACTCCACAGCTTCAGTCCTCAAGATCACTTCCAAACTGCGGGGGATACTCCCTCGAGGAAGCTCAGCTTGAGTCTCTTGAATACGAACCTGTAAGAGACAAATAAATGGCCAAGGATGAGAAGAGGTCTCTTTCAAATGCGGTCTAAATTAAGTGCACAAATACTGATATATCCTAAATTATCTTACCAGTTGGCAGACTTTTGAGATGTGCCAACATTCATCTTAAAATTCTCTACCATAAAACTCTTTTCAATTCATTAAGAGATTACATCTATTTAAAAACTTCACTTTTACTCATTAAATAATACATATTTTTTTTCTCTTTTTTTTATGTTTGAAATTTCTTAAACATGTTCCCATCAACAAAAAAAAGGAAAAAAATCATGAATAATAATAGTACCAATGCTCTTAAAAGCACCGAGCACGTAAGTATGAAAAAGACTTTTTCCTTAAGGCTGGCAAGACATGATAAAACCTGGTTTTAAAACTAAAGAACAAATATCGAACCAAACCCCCGTCTATAACACTGAGTTTGCGGCAACCTCAGGTAACATATTTCTTAGGCTTTGCCATTCTACTAAGACAACTCACCCTTGGGTTGGTTGGACCAACACAGCAAGCAAGAAAGACCAGCCTGTATGAAAGGTCCCTAACACCAAGGGCCCGGAGTCCCCGAATGCCTTCCGTCTCGTAGCCATCAACACCACTGACACGGGAATCAGTTTCTGCACGTGCTCCTGAAACATTGAATGACAAGTTGTTTCAAAGCTCAGATAGTGAAGGTGCTGATAATCAAAACTGCTCAGACAAACGAAACCTATATACTCAATCATTTCAATCAGACTTTGAAATTTTTCAGAACAGTATCTTCTGTAGCAAAACCAATTTGTCTTTACTGTCATCATACTTCCTTGCTCACTCTGATTGGTAGCCAAAACTAAGACAAAGAAGATGCAAGAAGCTAGATACTCTGGAGTTTGGGTAACTGAGAATTAGTTAAATTTGAGTTACAGGTTACTGACCTGGTGTGCTAAGCTTGGACACGTCAGGCACAACAATCAGCGTTCCTGTAAAGTCACACTTGTCACCAGCTTGAGCCGACTCCACAGCTTCAGTCCTCAAGATCACTTCCAAACTGCGGGGGATACTCCCTCGAGGAAGCTCAGCTTGAGTCTCTTGAATACGAACCTGTAAGAGACAAATAAATGGCCAAGGATGAGAAGAGGTCTCTTTCAAATGCGGTCTAAATTAAGTGCACAAATACTGATATATCCTAAATTATCTTACCAGTTGGCAGACTTTTGAGATGTGCCAACATTCATCTTAAAATTCTCTACCATAAAACTCTTTTCAATTCATTAAGAGATTACATCTATTTAAAAACTTCACTTTTACTCATTAAATAATACATATTTTTTTTCTCTATGTTGAAATTTACTGTAATTATTTCTTATATGTGTCCCATCCTCAGCTAAATTGTCAGGGAAATTTCTATAAAACATTCCACATCTGTTACACCCTTCACCTCAACACAACTGTTAACATTATTTAAGATACACGTATTTTTACTGCATTATGTGAAAGAACTTGCAAAAATAAAGGTGCTTCACCCCTAAGTATTTCAGCACTCATCAAATAAAGACAATCTCCCATGTAACCACAATGCTGTCAATCACGTCAAGGATTTAAATATTTAATTCCATTGTCTTCTATTATCTAGTTCACCTTCAAATTTCCCCAAATGTCAAGAATATCCTTTATTACAGCTGTTCTTCCCCTCAAACCAAGACCCAACCTAAATTCATGTTTTTATATTTGGTTGTTATATCATGTTCTTTATCAGATATAAAGCATCTCTTACCCAACATTGTTGGCAGACTACATTCTTCTCATAAACCAAGTATCAGAATAATACAGGAAAACAAAGGAGACACTAAAAGTTGAATTTAATGTTGCTTATTTATTTTGGTCCAGTACTCATTCTCCTAGTACTTGAGGTGCATATCCCAGAATCAGTACATCCTTAAGAGACCCCTTCAACAAGACTGCTACCATCCTACTCTTGTCCAAGTAACAACTGCCTATTCATCTCTTAAATACTTTACTACACACTGTTGTCCTATTAATTTTCCTAAAACAAAGAAGGATCCACATCCTCTGAAAACATATTCCCCTTGCATATCAGATAGGTTCAAACTATTTGAGGCTCCAAGTACTTCCATGCCTCATATCAAATCTCTCATATATCTCCAATTTGGGTCCTCTACTTTAATCATGATAATCCCCATGGCTATTGACAAGCATGTCCATTTTCACCTATCCTTTCATTTATGCCTTCCTCCCTCCTAACCACCAACTCCAAGTCTTACATTAAGTCTCTGCTTCTTCAAAGTTCTCATAATTCTAGCTCATAGTAATAATAATAATAATAATAATAATAATAATAATAGTTACTGTTTATTCTGTGACAAACAGGTTTTATTTGTCTGAAAGAGCTTCCAATCCAAGTTATTAAAGGTTAGAACACATACACTGGCAACTGAAATTCATATGACAAATTTTTAGTTTAAACTTGTAGTAACTATTATATGTGAAGAAAATAGCTATAATCATTGCTCTGTGAGAAGAGGGACTCCTGCAGGGTTCTATGTGACGGTCTGAAGGGGTGGGATGGGGGGGATATACATATGACTAATCTGGGAACATATGTATCTGTAAACAACAAAACTCTGTAAAAGTTAAAAATAAAATAAAATTTAAAAATAAAAATTAAAAAAAACCCAAAAGAAACGAAACAAAAAAACCTTGTTGTCAGTTTTAAGTCAAGGGTTGTCAACACTGCCTAAGTAAACTTATAACAATAAGTGCCTAGAAGTGAATTATTAACATAGGCTGAATCTGACCTAGACAGACATTAATACCTTTTGAAAATCAACAAATCTCGATTTATTTGTGTCCAGCAGGAATCTCCTTCTGTTGGCACAAACAGGATTTCGGCAGATGTTCGGCTGTGTGTATTTGAACTGCTGTTCTACATCTTTGATCACTGTCTGACAGTCCAAACACAGAAAAGTTCCGCTCACAAGCTCTGGGTGAACTGGGTGAGTTCGTACTACCTGCCCACTGATGCGAGTTAGCAAACCAATTCTGGATGAGGTAAGTTCCCGAATTCTGTTTAAAGAAAGATACTGCATTAGTAAATGTTCCTCTTCAAACTAAAATTTTTACTTTTAATGAGAGAATATTCAATAATAATTTATGCTTAAAACAACAGCACAATAAGACATGAACTATTCTTCAGAAAAAATCCTTTGAAAACATATTCCCCTTGCATATCAGATAGGTTCAAACTATTTGAGGCTCCAAGTACTTCCATGCCTCATATCAAATCTCTCATATATCTCCAATTTGGGTCCTCTACTTTAATCATGATAATCCCCATGGCTATTGACAAGCATGTCCATTTTCACCTATCCTTTCATTTATGCCTTCCTCCCTCCTAACCACCAACTCCAAGTCTTACATTAAGTCTCTGCTTCTTCAAAGTTCTCATAATTCTAGCTCATAGTAATAATAATAATAATAATAATAATAATAATAATAGTTACTGTTTATTCTGTGACAAACAGGTTTTATTTGTCTGAAAGAGCTTCCAATCCAAGTTATTAAAGGTTAGAACACATACACTGGCAACTGAAATTCATATGACAAATTTTTAGTTTAAACTTGTAGTAACTATTATATGTGAAGAAAATAGCTATAATCATTGCTCTGTGAGAAGAGGGGATCCTGCAGGGGTTCTATGTGACGGTCTGAAGGGGTGGGATGGGGGGGATATACATATGACTAATCTGGGAACATATGTATCTGTAAACAACAAAACTCTGTAAAAGTTAAAAATAAAATAAAATTTAAAAATAAAAATTAAAAAAAACCCAAAAGAAACGAAACAAAAAAACCTTGTTGTCAGTTTTAAGTCAAGGGTTGTCAACACTGCCTAAGTAAACTTATAACAATAAGTGCCTAGAAGTGAATTATTAACATAGGCTGAATCTGACCTAGACAGACATTAATACCTTTTGAAAATCAACAAATCTCGATTTATTTGTGTCCAGCAGGAATCTCCTTCTGTTGGCACAAACAGGATTTCGGCAGATGTTCGGCTGTGTGTATTTGAACTGCTGTTCTACATCTTTGATCACTGTCTGACAGTCCAAACACAGAAAAGTTCCGCTCACAAGCTCTGGGTGAACCGGGTGAGTTCGTACTACCTGCCCACTGATGCGAGTTAGCAAACCAATTCTGGATGAGGTAAGTTCCCGAATTCTGTTTAAAGAAAGATACTGCATTAGTAAATGTTCCTTTTCAAACTAAAAATTTTTACTTTTAATGAGAGAATATTCAATAATAATTTATGCTTAAAACAACAGCACAATAAGACATGAACTATTCTTCAGACTCTCCTACAAGAGTGATTTAGTCAGGGCTTCCCTGGTGGTCCAGTGGGTAAGGACACCGCCTTGCAGTGCAAGGGGCGCCGGTTTGATCCCTGGCCTGGGAAAATCCCACGTGCTGTGGAGCGGCTGGACCGATGTGTCCAATTACTGAGCCCGAGTTCTGGAGCGCATGCGCCCAGAGCCGGTGCTCTGCGACAAGAGAGGCCACCGCGATGGGAGGCCCACACGGGCCAAAGAACACAGCTGGATGAAAATAGATAAATGAAAGACCAATAGAAGTGACCCGCCTGCCCCACTCCCTCCAAAAAAAAAAAAAAAAGTGATTTAGTCAATTTGCTTATTCCTAAAGTATAATGTACATGTACTCACAACAAAATACATATATGAATAATAATTACAAAAAAACACCTAAGGGGTTTCCCCTGGTGGTCCAGTGGGTAAGGACACAGCCTTGTAGTGCAAGGGGCGCCAGTTCGATCCCTGGCCTGGGAAGATCCCACGTGCCACGGAGCGGCTGAGAATATTCAATAATATTCTCAATATATTGACGTGTCCAATTACCAAGCCGGAGTTCTGGGGCATGTGCGCCTAGAGCCGGCGCTCTGCGACAACAGAGGCCACCGCGATGGGAGGCCCACAGGAGCCAAAGAACAAAGACGAATGAAAATGGAGAAACGAAAGACCAATAGAAGTGGCCCGCCCATCCCCCTCCCTCCCCACCCCATCCCCCAAAGATAAATAAATAAAAAATAAATGTTTTTTTTTTTTTTTTAAAAGAAGGCCCAAGGCTAATCACTGAGGGTCTGCCAACATTAAAAAAAAAAAAAAACACCTAAGCAAAGGACATGAAGAAATGCAATTACAATTATAAAACAGGGGCTTCCTAGGTGGTGCAGAGATAAAGAATATGCCTGCAATGCAGGAAATGTGTATTTGATCCATGTGTTGGGAAGATCCCCTGGAGGAGGAAAAGGCAGCCCACTCCAGTACTCTTGTCTGGAGAATCTCATGGACAGAGGAGCCTGATAAGCCACAGTCCATGGGGTTGCAAAGAATAGGACACAAGTGAGTACACACACAATTACATTTTTTGCTAACCTATATTTCTAAATAAGCATTTTAATACTACAGTTATCATGGGGCAAACTTTTTTCCTTAACTTGAAGGTTTAGAAAACACTTTATTCCAAAAACTCAATTTGTATTAAATAACTTGGAGACTTATAATTTCAGTAGCCTTAAGTTTTCAAAATATCACTCTAATTTCCTCCAATAAATTTATCCTTTAAATAACTGCTAAAGAGGAAAACAGTTAAAAAGTTATGCTATTTAAGCTCTTGACAATTCATTAATTTTTGTGACTGCTCTCAATTTCCATATTTTCTCTCTGAATTAAATTTTCACCTAAACATTCCTTAAAAGGTGTCCTAAGGTATTAAAATCCCCAGAACTTAACTTCACCTAACTTACTTCCCTGGAAATAATAGTTTTTTCCAAAACTAAATGTTCTGTATAATTAGGTATAACTCTTCACAGACGTAAAACCACAATCTTCTGAGATTTCTGACAATTAAATGATGGCTATATTATTTGATGAATTCTTTTTCTTTCAGAGTTCCTTACTTGTGTCTGGTAGGTAGGTCTGGAAATGCAACATAAAAATCCTTGGCAAGAGGGATCTCTTTACGGTCCTTGACAAAGGTTTTCAAAGCTCGACATAGGTAAGGGTAAACTCTGAAAAGCAAACAAAAAGAAAATCAACTTATAACTTCAAGGGACTTACCAATGCCTCCTTCCCCTTTCATATTTCCCAATAGCTGAAACTAAAAAATTTCATCATATTACAACAAGCTTTAGAATTTAACTATGCAGGACACTTCTATCATCTGGTCCAAAAGCCTCTTCAATCCTCTCCTATTTCACCACAAATACATCTACTAAGACAATATAAACACCAAAGACAAAATGCTATCCCTGAATATCTATTATTTTTAAATAATCATTTAGCATGAACACTGCAGGCCACTCCTCTGCTCGGGATTACCTTCTGAACCTAGGCCATATATTACCTATTAACAGCAAGGCAGCCTCTCATTTGGTGTCAAGATCTAGTATATTCTTCCTGATAAGCCACAAGTCCATGGGGTTGCAAAGAATAGGACACAAGTGAGTACACACACAATTACATTTTTTGCTAACCTATATTTCTAAATAAGCATTTTAATACTACAGTTATCATGGGGCAAACTTTTTTCCTTAACTTGAAGGTTTAGAAAACACTTTATTCCAAAAACTCAATTTGTATTAAATAACTTGGAGACTTATAATTTCAGTAGCCTTAAGTTTTCAAAATATCACTCTAATTTCCTCCAATAAATTTATCCTTTAAATAACTGCTAAAGAGGAAAACAGTTAAAAAGTTATGCTATTTAAGCTCTTGACAATTCATTAATTTTTGTGACTGCTCTCAATTTCCATATTTTCTCTCTGAATTAAATTTTCACCTAAACATTCCTTAAAAGGTGTCCTAAGGTATTAAAATCCCCAGAACTTAACTTCACCTAACTTACTTCCCTGGAAATAATAGTTTTTTCCAAAACTAAATGTTCTGTATAATTAGGTATAACTCTTCACAGACGTAAAACCACAATCTTCTGAGATTTCTGACAATTAAATGATGGCTATATTATTTGATGAATTCTTTTTCTTTCAGAGTTCCTTACTTGTGTCTGGTAGGTAGGTCTGGAAATGCAACATAAAAATCCTTGGCAAGAGGGATCTCTTTACGGTCCTTGACAAAGGTTTTCAAAGCTCGACATAGGTAAGGGTAAACTCTGAAAAGCAAACAAAAAGAAAATCAACTTATAACTTCAAGGGACTTACCAATGCCTCCTTCCCCTTTCATATTTCCCAATAGCTGAAACTAAAAAATTTCATCATATTACAACAAGCTTTAGAATTTAACTATGCAGGACACTTCTATCATCTGGTCCAAAAGCCTCTTCAATCCTCTCCTATTTCACCACAAATACATCTACTAAGACAATATAAACACCAAAGACAAAATGCTATCCCTGAATATCTATTATTTTTAAATAATCATTTAGCATGAACACTGCAGGCCACTCCTCTGCTCGGGATTACCTTCTGAACCTAGGCCATATATTACCTATTAACAGCAAGGCAGCCTCTCATTTGGTGTCAAGATCTAGTATATTCTTCCAGGTTTAATTCTTTTTTTTTCGGTTGTTTTTAACATTAAAAAAAAAAAAATCTTAACACTGAAAACATTTTGCATTGGGGTACAGACTATGACTCCTTACTCCTGCGTCTTCATTTCTCCTTCACAACTGTCCAGTGTTTGTTTTAACCTGATTTTATTTACATAGATTGTTACATTTATTTAATCCAAATGCAGACAGAATTCTGTGTAGAAAGATATTTTCTGCTTTATACAGCAATCAAAAGCAAAAACAAAAACCTTAAGTCTACCTTTTGCCAAAAAAAAAAAAAAAATACCATTCAGGCTTTAAAATGTTTTGAGGGATTTTATGTAATATATGACACAGGGAGAAGGAGTGCCTAAAAAGTACAACATGACAATAGTACCGAATGCCTCATATAAAAAAAGCAATCCTCTTAACACCTAGAAAAACTATTAGAAAGCAAAGGTTATCAACATTCACATGTGAACACTAGTTCAAAGCAGCACAAAACTGGCCACTGGCTGTTCCAAAGGGTAGGTAACATCTGCCCTTTTGCCTCACAAATGAACACTTTCATTCCAAGAATAGCTGGCTTCCCAGGCTCCATGTCTATTTAAAGATTAATACACCATACCTATAGAACTCCTCTTGAATGGTGGTAGAAAGTTGCTGGTTAAATTGCTCCAGGTCCACAAAACTCACAACCAATGTGTTTCTCTCAGGACGAATTAACTCCTCAGCTAACTGCAAGTACTTAACTTCTCCATCACTGTTCTGAAACCTGCAGATACATATTAAACTGAAGAATTAGGCAATAAAAAGAAGAATCTGAATGCCTGATAATTCAACGTATTTTTATAAGCTTCAGGGCTAGAGAGGCTCATTTTAAATAACTACTAAGACAATTTATAAACACAAAAAAAGACAAAATGCTATCCCTGAATATCTATTATTTTTAAATAATCATTTAGCATGAACACTGCAGGCCACTCCTCTGCTCGGGATTACCTTCTGAACCTAGGCCATATATTACCTATTAACAGCAAGGCAGCCTCTCATTTGGTGTCAAGATCTAGTATATTCTTCCAGGTTTAATTCTTTTTTTTTCGGTTGTTTTTAACATTAAAAAAAAAAAAATCTTAACACTGAAAACATTTTGCATTGGGGTACAGACTATGACTCCTTACTCCTGCGTCTTCATTTCTCCTTCACAACTGTCCAGTGTTTGTTTTAACCTGATTTTATTTACATAGATTGTTACATTTATTTAATCCAAATGCAGACAGAATTCTGTGTAGAAAGATATTTTCTGCTTTATACAGCAATCAAAAGCAAAAACAAAAACCTTAAGTCTACCTTTTGCCAAAAAAAAAAAAATACCATTCAGGCTTTAAAATGTTTTGAGGGATTTTATGTAATATATGACACAGGGAGAAGGAGTGCCTAAAAAGTACAACATGACAATAGTACCGAATGCCTCATATAAAAAAAGCAATCCTCTTAACACCTAGAAAAACTATTAGAAAGCAAAGGTTATCAACATTCACATGTGAACACTAGTTCAAAGCAGCACAAAACTGGCCACTGGCTGTTCCAAAGGGTAGGTAACATCTGCCCTTTTGCCTCACAAATGAACACTTTCATTCCAAGAATAGCTGGCTTCCCAGGCTCCATGTCTATTTAAAGATTAATACACCATACCTATAGAACTCCTCTTGAATGGTGGTAGAAAGTTGCTGGTTAAATTGCTCCAGGTCCACAAAACTCACAACCAATGTGTTTCTCTCAGGACGAATTAACTCCTCAGCTAACTGCAAGTACTTAACTTCTCCATCACTGTTCTGAAACCTGCAGATACATATTAAACTGAAGAATTAGGCAATAAAAAGAAGAATCTGAATGCCTGATAATTCAACGTATTGGTTAAAAATCATAAGCTTCAGGGCTAGAGAGGCTCATTTTAATAGTTGTACTACTTGAGGCTACTTACCTATCTTCTCTAAATCTGTCCCTCTTCTTTTTGAAAATATTAGTAATAATGAAAAAGATCAGAACATCGTCTTATAAGGTAACTGTGAAGATTAAATGAGAATGCCTGTAAAATGTTTTGTACAAAGCTGGGAATATAGGAAAACTAGGTTTTCAGATTTAAATCTGAATTTTTTGACTTAACATTTTTCGATCTTAATTGTACATAACAACAACAGAAGAACAGTCAGCATTTGATTAGAAAATATTAAATCAAGAAACAGGTTAAGGGCTTCCCTGGTGGTCCAGCTGCCGGTTCAATCCCTGGCCTGAGAAGATCCGTGCTGCGGAGCCGCTGGACCGGTGTGTCCAACTATGGAGCTGGAGCTCTGGAGCGCATGCACCCAGAGCTGGTGCTCTGCAGTGAGAGAGGCCACTGCGATGGGAGGCCCACACAGGCCAAAGAACAGAGATGGATGAGAATAAATAGACGAGAGACCAATAGAAGTGGCCAAAAAAAAAAGAAACAGGTTAAAATCCAAAGATTTAATTTCTAAAGAGAAAACTGACAAATTAGTTGTTGATTTAAGAGCCAGTTATTGACTTAAGCACAGAAATGAGGTGCGTCTGTCTACAGCCATACCATGCCCGCTCTTGTCAGAAATGAGGTACTTCAGATCTAAGACCCCCAGGGAAATGGCAACGCACACACTAAGTAAAGCTGGGCTGTTTTTTACTAACGAGTATCATAATAACATATTTAATTTTGTTCTTTTAACATAACCATACAGATTGGTTTTGAGGAAAAATCAACTTCTAACTCTGTTTAATGCTTTACGAACATCTTTCTGGAAAGCACTATGCCAGAGGTACCATAAGCTTGAAATAACAAGCACTGCTCCTCTCCTAGGACTGACACTTAGGGAGACATTTCAGCTAAAGAGGGATGTCTAAATGCCCATGGCAAATGAATAAACAAAATGTTTATTCGATGTTAAAACAGAATATTCTGCAATGTCTCAACATAGGTGAATCTTGAGGACATGGTACTATATGAAATAAATCAATTACAGAAAGACAAATACTGCATGATTCTACTTATATGAGGTATCTAAAAAAGTCAAATTTGGGAGTTTCGTGGCGGCTCCGTGGTTAGGATTCTGTGCTTTCACTGCTATGGGCTTGGGGTTCAATTCCCCGGGTCAGGAAACTAGGATCACACAAGCCACAGGGTAAGGCCAAAATAAAAAAAAAAGTCAAATTCACAGAATTCAAGAGTGTAATGGTGGTTGGAGGAAGAGGAAAATGTGGAGGTTCTGTTAGGCATAAAGTTTCACTCAATGAAAAGAAACACATCTGAGTCAGTTCTAATGAGGTAGAAAAACCTAGAGCCTATTATACAAAATGAAGTCAGAAAGAGAAATTAATATTGGATATTGACATATATATATGGAATCTAGAAAGATGGCACTGATGAACCTATTGGTAGGACAGCAATGGAGAGATAAAGAACAGTCTTGGGGACACAGAGAGAGGGAAGGAGAGGAAGGGACGAACTGCAAGAGTAACACTGAAACATATAAATTACCATATGTAAAATCGGAAACAGTAGGAATCTGCTGTATGACCCGGGGAGCTCAAACCTGGTGCTCCGTGACACTCAGAGGGCTGGGATGGGGTAGGAGGTGAGAAGGTTCAAGAGAGAGGGGATATATGTGTACTTATGGCTGATTCGTGCTGATGTATAGCAGATACTAACAAATATTAAAAACAAAGCATAAATAAAAAGAATGAAAGTAGGAGATGTTTCAGTGAAGCAAGATGGGTAAGTTCTAACAGAGTCTACTGTATGATAGTTAAAATTTTGTTAAGAGGGTAGATCTCATGGTTATGTGTTTTTTCCACAATAAAAGTGAAAAAGAAAAAAAAAAAAGGAGGCAAAAGAAATGTGACACTGAGCTGCTTGTATGTTTTGGAAATCAATTCTTTGTCAGTTGTTTTGTTTGCTGTTATTTTCTCCCATTCTGAAGGTTGTCTTTTCACCTTGTTTACAGTTTCTTTTCCAGTGCAAGGGCTTTCGGGTTTCATTAGGTCCCACTTATTTATTGTCATCAAGTGTTCTGCCTATGTTTTCCTCTGGGAGTTCTATGGTTTCTGGTCTTAACATTTGGGTCTTTGATCCATTTTGAGTTTTTCTTTGTGTGTGGTGTTAGGACATGTCCTAATTTCATTCTTTTGCATGTAACTGTTCCAATTTTACTGCATATACTGCCGAAGTGAGCACTAAGATTCCAAATAAAAGTGATGTCATATGATTAAAAAAAAAAAAAAAAAAGAAATGTGACAGGGGAATGAATATAAACTAATTTTGCCTAACAGGAACACCTAGAAAGGTTACAGGCATATAACAGGTAGCACTGGAATTTAGCCTGGAAAAGACTCGAAAATCTGAATGAGTGACGGATAAACTGGTTATAGGTGTTTGCAAATATGTGACAGTCAAGAAAGGTATGGGAGGACTGTGGACGATCACAGACTGGTTGTGAAGATGAAATTGGAAAGAGAAGCTGTGAAAAATTTGGATTTTATTCCATAAGGAACAACAGCAAATCAAAGCTGGTCTTTTGAGAGGAAGTTAACATTTTTTTCTCAACTAATACAATGATTATTTATCCTGTTCATCATTTACCCAGCAGTTAGTTGCATGGCAAACTGCAAGCAAGTGAGGATAATTTATGTTATTTGTCAATATCAAACATAGCTGAGGACCATTGTAATGTGGTATGGTGGCTAGGTGGGATTAAGAACGGGGTTTGCATTCAGATGAAATGGAAGGCAGGTATATTTATGACCAGAAATAAGGGAAAGTTGTGCTTGGGGACATAAGGGAAGGAAGGACTGGTGCTCTGTGAAAGGTTTATAGGATTTGACAAACAGGCATGAATCTTTAGCTAGGCTTTGAAGGATGAGTAGTTGTCAGGCAGAGAATAACATTATGAAAAGTAAGGAAATACAAATTATGGTATTAAGAATATCAGAACTTCGTAAGGCAGCAGAACTATTAACAAGAGTAAAAGTGTGGAAAACAACCCATATGTCCACGGATGGATGAGTAAACAAAAGGTGGAATAGACATACAATGAGTACTATTCACTCTTTAAGAGAAAATTTGGGCACATGCTACAACATAAACCTCATTATATACAAGTAAAATTGTATATAATTTTTTTACGACTACAGCAGAGTCTTAAGCCAAAGTTAACATCGAAGAGTACTCCAAATACAAGAAATGATTAAAACTCTGAGCTCTTAATTTTTTTTCCTAAAACATTCCAAAGTGCTTCCACTTCTTCCTGGAGGTAGCAGAGTATATAACAAGGGAAAGCAACGATATTCTGCACGATCTAAGGAAAGTAACTGGTGGCAGTGGCTGCAAGCCAGGGTGAGGGGGTTTGAGATGCCTGGAGACTAAAAAAAGCAATAGAAAAAAAAAAAAAAGCGCTGTTGGGGGGGGTGGTTGGAAAGAACGGAAAAAGAGATGGAGGTAGTGCGTTCAGCGCCGTAAGCAGAGCAGGTTGGCCCCTCGCCCGAGTATCTGTGAAGCCCAGGGTTTCCTCCAGCACTTGCGCCTCCACCGGCGTCAGGGCTGCCAGGCCCTCGGTGGACCACCCCAGGTCCCCACCAGGATTCCCACGCCGATTCGGCCTCCCATCCGACTCAAGACGTGTGGCCTACCTGGACGAGACACTCATTCCCACCCAGCCTCGGTGTCCGCACAGGGAAGCGAGGGCTACGCGACCACCAGCCTTTTGGGCTGTCAGGACTGAACAACGGGCCTAAAGCGTTTGGCCCAGGGCACTGCACACGGCAGGAGTTTAAGCAAGGGCTCCAGGTGGATTTCAGCCCGGCCCGGCCCAGGCTCCTCCCTGCAGCCCGCTCCAAGAGGCACGCGACCTCCCAGTTCCCAAACACGAGCAGGGCCCTCGGCGTCCCCAGACTCCGGAAGCCGGAAAGGAAGTTCTGCGAGAAAGGGGCGCCCTTCGACTTACTCCTCCAAGAAGTCCAGGAACAGTTTCTGGCACTTCTCGGCCACCTCGTCGCGGACTTCCACATGCTGGCTTCCGGCGCTCGGCTCTGCCGCGGCTACGAGGTCCATCGCTGCCTAACGCCGAGGAAAGTGGGCGCCACACTAGACCGCCGAGAGTTGCTTCTCCGATGCAGCCGCTCTGCGCCCGCCGCTTCCGTCCCGCCCCTTCGCCGGATGCCGGAGCCAATGGTGGCGTAGGAGCTCGGGATTTCGCGCCAAACCTGTCCAGTGAGCGCGGTTTCTCCCTCAGCCCCGCCCACGGAGCGGAGATTTCGCGCCAAATGCAAAGACTAGAGAAAGCTGGGTGGTCTGCCTCCGCGCCTGCGCAGTTGGTTGTGTCCTGGGAAATTTGGCTGCTGGAGCAGGTTAAATGATAACGTCTTTGTTCTAGGGTGGTTTTTCAAAAGTTCTTCCTGTCGTTTCACTGATAATAATTGAACAGGATTCATAAGGCTTCTTTAAGATTCAGACCTCCGGCATCCAATTGGAGGACATAAATTGTAAACCACCGGTTAAAATCCTGTAAAAGAATCAGAAATGATGTATAAACAGTACCGAGGGAAAGGAAAAAAGGGAGTTGGCAAAATTATTCTGGTTGTTGCTGACCGGGAAAAATCAGCGAATATTTTGACAATATTAATTCCTCTGTCAGATGTGCCCTTGAGTCTTTCTGACTTTCCTTCCCTACCCTTACTTCATTTCACTTGGTTTTTCTCCTATCTCTTTGGTCATTTCTGACTAGCCTCCCCTACCTGCTTTGTAGGTGGCTCTGTAGAAAGTCTCTTAAATATTCTGGTCCCAGAGCCCTCTCAAAGCACTCTTGGTTGACCCCCCCCTCCCCTCCCTTGGTTTCACATCACCAAGATCTGGGTGCTAATGACTTCTGAATGTGTATTACCAACCGGTGACCGTTTCAGGGCCTCCAAAGATTACGACAAACCTGGCTTAGTTCTATTTTTGAGGCTTCCAAGTATATTAAAAAGATTTTTTTTTTAAATGCTGAACAGGATGATAGACACTACAGTAATTCTTTTAACACACACACACATAGTTGAAGACACGATTCACAAGATATTTACAGGGTTTAACCAAAAAGCTCATTGCTTGTGTACTATAGTATATCAGATGGTGTGCATTACCTCGTTTGAAAGGAATGGGAACCCTTACAGGTCCCTATCCCTCAGCCCTTCACCAGCTCCAGACCTGCCTGCTTACAGGACATCACCACTTGTATATACTTTAGGAACCTCAAGCTCACCAGTTTCATGATACTCACAACCCTCCTGCACTGGCAAAAGGATGGGTTCAGGAGCTATCTAGGAGCAGTTTACTGATTGGATTCTGTCTCATTCTCTCAAAAGGCCTCCTTTTCTCTCCCATTTTTCTTACTCCCCTTCTCTTTCTCAAGGTAGACTTCTTAAGCAAAGAACAAGAGTGCAGAGTGCCAGGCTTATTTATGGCCTTGCCCACAGACAAACTTGAAACCTGTTCTTCTCAGGCCTCCACACTCCACAGATCCTCCCTTCCCGCTTCAGACATGTACCTCTGGACCAGAATAGGAGATGAGTTCTCCACGTGAGTGTAAGGGAGGTACCTTCCATAGAAGGGGAGGAGGGGGTCCCGGGTGAGGGGCTCGGTCTCTCAGCTCCCCTCCGGCCTGAGGGGCTGAGAAGCAGGGCCTGGAGACAGCCCAGCCCAGGTGGGACAGAGGGTGAGGCTCAGACAAGCAAGGACCCACATGGGGAAGACTGGATGGTCAGTCAGAAAGTTTTGCTGACAAAGAAAGCGTCATGGGCTGGAAAGCACCCTCTCCCCTCGTTTCCTGCTCAGACAGCTGTGATGTCACAGGCCAGGCGATGTCCTGCAGGACAGGCTGCAGGACGCTGGCCAGGGCTGCGCTCTCCCGGGCCTGTGGGTCCAGCTGTACTCTCGAGGGGCTGTCTGGGTGCAGGTAACGGACTCTCAGGGCTCCCAGCAAGAGCGCCTGGGCACTCCCTCTGTGTGACTCCCTCCCTTGATGGAAGAACTGAGGGCTCATTCGGACAACTTCTGACCGGAGTCCCGGCCGTGGGCTCCCACGGGCAGGCCCGGCCACGGCAGCCTGGTGCAGAGCGGGAGTTGGCTGAGGATCTTCAAGTTAGGCCTCCCCCCACGGTTTCCACCAGAAACTCCGGGAAGTTCATTTCTCAGAAAAGTGCCACCTGCAGGAGTGGCCTAGATTCTTGGGGATGGTGACCTGAGCACCCTGAATTACAGCCAGGGCCGCCCTCCTGTCTAGCGGGGACCCTGACCACAGAGCGCAGTCACGTGGCTAAGAGCAGGGGACGGGCCTCAAACCTCAGAGACTCAGCTCAGGGTCTGGACATGACGCACGGGCAGCTGGGTGGTGCCTGCCACCACGCGGAGCGAGCGCTTGGAGCAGAGGGACGGTGGGGAGGGAGGCCAACCGAGCTCCCCTCCTGGCCAGGCTCAGAGCTTCCCGGAGAAGAGTCTTCCTGTTTAGTCTCTAGTCCCCGTGTCTGACGCCTGCAGAAGGCGGCTCACGTGAGAGGAATGACTGACCGAGGGAGTGAGCATTGTGCCCGTGACCGGTGCAGGGCACGGGACAGAGGGGACGGTCAGCAAGACCCTGCATCTGGACCTGTCCCCGGGAGGCCGGGACAGCCTGCGGGGCACCTGAGCCACCTGTTTGGAGAAATCAGATCCCATGTCTGCTGGGAGGGGTGAGGGTCATCATGGACCACCGTGCCCCACAGCCTCCTCAACACCTCCTCACTTTAAACGGCCTTGTGGACCCTTTCTTCCCTGGGCAGCTGGAGCCCTGTGCCCAGGCAGGAGTGAGCCTAGGTGAGATGTGCGGATGGGGAGGGAGGTCTGCCCCAGCTCTTTGTGGGTCAGGTGTGCCACGACCTCCCGTCCTCACCTGCACATGACTCGGGGGGCTCCGCACGGTGTGCGTGAGACCCTCGTATCTTAGCCGGGCTCCTCTGGCAGAACAGGTGAGGTTAGTGTTCAAAAAACAGGCTTTTTGTCGAGGAGGTTTGTGCTTCACATTCATTAGTATTATAAAGCAAATGTGACACACATTAGTGGAGTCCCACGGGCAAGGCCCCTGCTCACCTCCTCTAGCTTCACGGCCCGAGGCAGGCCCTAATAAAGGTCCCATCCTGCGGCTCGGAGAGCGAGCTCCCTACCTTGCGCCCATATTCACACAGTCGGGCTGGCCCTGGCGGTGAGCGCCCAGCCCCAACCCACCTGACGTCCAGGACGGGTCCCTCTGCTCGTCCCCAGCATCTCCGCCACAGTGGTCTCCTGCCCCGCGAAGAAGGCGGCAGCCCGAGTCCTGCGGTTCTCGCCCCTCACCCTTCTCCGTGCTCTGAGCCTCCTCTTGTCGGCCAAGCCCACCAGGGGCCAAGAGGCCCGCCTCGGCAACTGGGGATTGGGGCCCCTGCTCAGGTGCAGGGATGAGGGCCTCCTGAAGTCTGGGGGCTGGTGCTGAGGCCCTGCTGAGACGGGGGGGATTCCCCGCTTCTCGGGGGCCATGTCTCCTCCTGGCCACTGGGTATGCTTCCATTCCACCCAGGACCTGCTGGACGCGTGATGTGTTTGCAGGGGTGTCTGAACCTGAGCACGCCTCTGTCGTGCGGGGCTGGCTGCGGACACCTGGGCTGGAACAGAACGCTCACGCCCCGTGTGATGGAGCTGATGGACCAAGCCCTGAAGCTGGGTCTTCCCCAGAGATGAACCCCAGAGCTTTCTGAGAACAGGGAGGCCAGCGTGGCAGGCAGCAGCCACCAGAGCGGGCCCAGCTCACCTTCGGGACCAGCTAGTAGTCTGCCACCTCCAGAAAGCCCAAGAGAGCTCCAGACGGCCCAGGAGAGGCAGGCCCCTGCTCTGGGCGCCACAGGGCTGTGCCCTCCCCTAGGGCAGCCTCCACTGCTGGTTTTCCTTGACAAAGTCCCCGCCACAACCAGCCGCCTGTCCCCAGGGAGGGTCTTCAGCCGCCTCTGGCAAGGACCTGCCCTGCCCCAGGGGCAGATGCTCCAGGGGACGCCCCGACGGGAACCACAGTCTGACCCGCTCTGTGGGGCCTCAGCCACAGCTGCCCAGGGTGCGCACAGAGTGGCCGTCCTGGCACATCACACCCCTGACCTTACGAGGACACGGCCTCCACAGGTCCACCGGGGCCCCCTCAACTGTCCTGGGGCTCCACCTCATAAGGGGTAGGCACGGCCCCGTCCCCTCCCTGCAGCTGAAGGACCAGACATTGGTGCTGGAGAGCTTCCTGCTGCCTTCCTCTTTCAGACCCACAGGGCCACCAACCCACCTGACGTCCAGGACGGGTCCCTCTGCTCGTCCCCAGCATCTCCGCCACAGTGGTCTCCTGCCCCGCGAAGAAGGCGGCAGCCCGAGTCCTGCGGTTCTCGCCCCTCACCCTTCTCCGTGCTCTGAGCCTCCTCTTGTCGGCCAAGCCCACCAGGGGCCAAGAGGCCCGCCTCGGCAACTGGGGATTGGGGCCCCTGCTCAGGTGCAGGGATGAGGGCCTCCTGAAGTCTGGGGGCTGGTGCTGAGGCCCTGCTGAGACGGGGGGGATTCCCCGCTTCTCGGGGGCCATGTCTCCTCCTGGCCACTGGGTATGCTTCCATTCCACCCAGGACCTGCTGGACGCGTGATGTGTTTGCAGGGGTGTCTGAACCTGAGCACGCCTCTGTCGTGCGGGGCTGGCTGCGGACACCTGGGCTGGAACAGAACGCTCACGCCCCGTGTGATGGAGCTGATGGACCAAGCCCTGAAGCTGGGTCTTCCCCAGAGATGAACCCCAGAGCTTTCTGAGAACAGGGAGGCCAGCGTGGCAGGCAGCAGCCACCAGAGCGGGCCCAGCTCACCTTCGGGACCAGCTAGTAGTCTGCCACCTCCAGAAAGCCCAAGAGAGCTCCAGACGGCCCAGGAGAGGCAGGCCCCTGCTCTGGGCGCCACAGGGCTGTGCCCTCCCCTAGGGCAGCCTCCACTGCTGGTTTTCCTTGACAAAGTCCCCGCCACAACCAGCCGCCTGTCCCCAGGGAGGGTCTTCAGCCGCCTCTGGCAAGGACCTGCCCTGCCCCAGGGGCAGATGCTCCAGGGGACGCCCCGACGGGAACCACAGTCTGACCCGCTCTGTGGGGCCTCAGCCACAGCTGCCCAGGGTGCGCACAGAGTGGCCGTCCTGGCACATCACACCCCTGACCTTACGAGGACACGGCCTCCACAGGTCCACCGGGGCCCCCTCAACTGTCCTGGGGCTCCACCTCATAAGGGGTAGGCACGGCCCCGTCCCCTCCCTGCAGCT
Source organism: Tragulus kanchil (assembly GCA_022376925.1). Lineage (NCBI taxonomy): Eukaryota > Metazoa > Chordata > Mammalia > Artiodactyla > Tragulidae > Tragulus > Tragulus kanchil. The sequence goes on from JAIOJX010000026.1 coordinate 48,706,325, forward strand.
GAAGGACCAGACATTGGTGCTGGAGAGCTTCCTGCTGCCTTCCTCTTTCAGACCCACAGGGCCACCAAGCTCTGGCCACGGTCCACGGGGACCCCCACGGCGATGGCCTTGGCCCTCGACTCAGAACAGACCGCGGCCTCAAGACAGAGTCTGAAACAGGGACTGCGAAGCTGTCCACCCGAGGGTTTCTTGGACCCTGCCCTTGGCCACCACCGGCCGGACCTCAAGTCAGAAGAGATCTGTGCCTGGCCCAGGAGCCTGTGCCTTGGGGAGGGGGCACCTGGGACCACCTGCGCAAACCCAGAGACCGGGCCCTACACCATCTGACCACCTGCCCCCTACTGTGTGGGGGCCACGCCAGGAGCCTGGCCAGGCGAGGGGCTCGCACCCAGGCCTGGGAGTGCAGAGTGAGGGCTGAGGCCCGGCTGCTCCTGCGTACCCCAGTCCTGTGCCCACTGTGCACCTCCTTTTCTCTTTCACTTTGCGGGGAGGGGACTGGTGCAGCCAAGGCAGCCCAGCAGGCCAGCCTACATGCAGGCGCCCGCTCCGGCGGGGGAGGGCCAGGGCGTGGGCAGGCGGGGCGGGGAGCAGCTGGGCGGGGCAGGGGCAGGCAGGGAGGGGGTTGGCAGGGAGGCAGACGGGAGGGGGGCAGTATGAGCGAGGACAGTGAGGAGGAGGTTTCAGCCTGCTTCAAGGAGGATCCGGGGACCTGGCTTGCTGACCTATGACCCTCACGCTGGTGCTGATGCCCCCCCATCTCCTTGCCTGCTTCCCAAGACCCCTGACGCTCGCGGACCCCCCAGAGGGTCTTGGGTGGTGGAATACGGCTCCCGACTCCCTCTGAGCCCCTCCAGGTACACAGCAGACAAAAGTTCCACGACGTCAGCAGGACAGGGTCCCCTCACCAGGGCCCTGAGGATTCCCAGACGCTGCCGCGCTACCTGGCACGGCCCCACCAGCTCCCGGGGCTGGAGCCCCCCTTCCCGCAGCTCAGCCGTGCACCCAGCTAGTTCCAGGACAGGCAGCCCAGAGGCCACGTGACCTGGGGCGCCCCTCTCCCCAAGCTGGCCAACGTGTGGCAGTCACCCAGGCACCTAGGAGGACGTGCTGCCCGACAGGGTGGGTGGTCTGCACGAGCAGAGCTCCCCCTCGTAGGGGGCACCCTCCATGTGGGGGACGCCTCCCTTGGGGGGCACGCTTTGCTTCCAGCCCTCCACTCCAGCTCAGAGGGACAGGCCTGGCAGCCCTGAGCTCCCGCGGGGAGGGGCACGGCTTGGGCAGGATGTGGACATGAGAGGCTGGGAGGCGCCAGGGCGGAGGACAGGCGAGGGCCGCGGCGAGGGCGGAGGCGGGCAGTGGGAGTCAGCCCACCGGGTGGGAGCTGGCCCGGGTGGGGCGGGGCGCTGGGAGGACAGGAGGAAGGCGCACTGTCCTGCCATCCTGCCCCTCGTCCCGCTCTGATGCCCCCTGGCAGCGGGTGTGGGGAGGGGTGGTCCCCAGGGCCCTGCCTCCAGGCCCCGCTGTTCCTTCTCCAGCAGCCTCCTGGCCTCCGTCGGCCTCCCCACAGGTCGGAAGGCTGAGCACGTCCTAGCTCCTGTCTCTCAGCTCACTTCCATCCCCCTGGCCTTCCTTCTGCTCCCCCCGTGACCCCCACAGCTGCCAGGGGGACGTGAGGCCCCACTGGATCCCCACTCGCCGTGGCCCCTGTGCCCCTCTCATCTAAGCCTCTGCCTCAGCCCCAGGCCCCGAGCCCACTCGGCCCCTGTTCTGGCCACATGGGCCCCCGTCTCCCTGCTCCTGCCGCCACGCAAAGCCGCCCACATCTCAGCGTCCGGGCCGCCTTCAACACGGCTCTCCCTGTCTGAATTTACCAGCAGGTCCATTTCTGTGGACTGTTTAGCTTTCTGGGTCCCCAAAAGCTGAGCCGTGCCCCAACCGCCCAGGCGGGCCGCCCCCCCCCCCCCCGAGGTCTGAGTGTTACCATGGCTGAGCCCGGGGCAGGAGTGTGGGGCCCTGAAGGAAAGAGGGCTTTTGCAAGCATAAGGAAGCTTAAGCACATTTGCAGTTTGGTACTAAAAGGACGCCGACAGGAAGAGACAGGGCATGATCTAAGGTCCATTGTCAAAGCTTCTGATTGATCTCCCTGGTTTCCGCGGCTCTGGGCAATGCCGGCTCACCTGAGTTCCTATTGCAATGTAAATGAGTGGTTGCTCGACCTTTAGCTTGATTGGTGTAACTATAGGAAGTCTCTTGCAAACCCCCCTTTTCGTTTGCCTATAAAAACTGTTAGTTTACTCTAATAAAGCGGAACTACTTCGATGGAACCCCTGTCGCGTCTGATTGTCCCCTGCCTTCAGTCAGGGGGCTGCGGGGCGGACAGTTCAAGATTTGCCTTTCTCCGAGATCTCCCGGTTCCGCCAGGAGTAATCCCTGCTGCCTTCCCTTTCTGCGGAAGGTCCCTGCAAGGAGGCAGTCCCCGCCCAGCACAGAGCCGGCTCCGAGGACGCCCCACAGCCCCTTCCTTCCATGCACCCTCTTGGAGCAGCATGGAGCTGGACGCTGGGGCACCTCTGCCCGACTGGGGTAGGTGGGAGCTGGGGCTCACCACCCCTGCCTGCCATGAAGGTGAGCAGACGGCAGCCAAGCGGCCGGGGTCCCAGAGAGCGGACGCCCTCGCCAAAGCCACCGGGGGCGCTGGCGGGCAGGACCAGCCGGGCGGGCAGGCTGCTGGCCTCTCCCGGCACCCACCTCAGGACGGGGCGGCGGTGGCCTTCCCTCGCCCGGCACCTGGGCTCCTGGCCAAGGTTCTCTGATTGAAACTGGGGGTGGGAGGGGGGCTGCCATGATACAGGCCAAGTCACAAGGTCCAGAAGCAGACACGGAGGGGCCGGGACTCGGGCGGCGGGAACAGGCACAGGCCCTGCTCTGCGTCCTGCTCGAGGCCCAGCCCCTGGCCCCGCCTGAGAGAGCTTAAGGGACTGGGGGAGACGGCCCCCCGCTGCAGGCCTGGTGCAGTGCTCTCTAGTCATGCCCCCGCTGGGTGGCAGACTGACTTTCAGGAGCCCCAGGCGCCACAGGGGGGCAGCCTGTCCCCCCGCACTCTGCAGGGGGCCACGGGACCCATGGGGAGGGCATGCCGCCTCCGGCTGTGGGCGAGGTGAGGGCACGGTGCCAGTATGGGGTCCTCAGTCCCTTCAGCTTTCCCAAGGCAGAGCATCAGCCTGTCCAAGGGCCGCTGGCCCGGAGGGACCACCAGGCTCAGGGCCACTTCCTGAAAGGCTCAGAGGGCAGTGCCCCACGGCTGGCTTCCAGCTCCCAGACAGCCCCTCACAGCACCCGGCAGTGACCCGGGACCACCCCGAGAGGCAGTGAGCGAGGGGAGGGGTTACCCCTCCTCCTTTCTGAGGCCAGGCCTGAGGGAGTCCGAGGCACTCACTGAACAGAGGGCTAAACTGAGGCAGGACTGGTCCCACCGGAGGCACAGCCAGGCTGTGGAAGGCGGGCCCCTCCTGGCTCCCCTGAGGCCCACTGCCCCACACACCTTCTGTGGTCTCCCAGGGGCACTTCCTGCCGCGTGGCCCACGCCCGAGGGCAGATGCCAAGGTCCCACACAGCGGAGGGGGCTCACCTCTCATGTCCTAAGGCTCATACCACCCCACAGACAGTCTGACACTGAAGCTCTGGGGAGGAAGTCCTGCGTGCTGGCCCCTCTGGGCCCACGGGCCATGCTGCACCCCAGCACCCCACACAGAGGGTGGGCCTGGGTTTCCTCCACTCACATCTCAGCATGGAGACTGGGGCTCCCTCAACGGCATATCTTAGCTGGACTGGCTACGTCTTTTCTTCCTAGGGGCTCAAACACGGGGCCAAGGACCTAAGAGGGTGTGCTGGAGCAGGGAATTATGGGATTTGTGCCCCGCGTCACAGGTGGAGACGGAGGCCCGAGGACATCAGGCTGGCAGCAGAGCCCGGCTGGGGCGCGACCCCCATCCCTGGAGTCACCACGTTCCATAGCTCGTTCATTAAATAAACCAAGCCTTCCCCGTCTTTCAGGATTTCCTTGCATCAGAAGGAAAGGAAAACCTGGATGCTTGGGGCATCGAAAGCAGCAGGGCTGGGGGTCCAAGGGCCCCCCTGCTTGGAGGTTGGGGTTTCACAATGAGAAAGACGCCTGGAGTCCACGGCCACTCCCACCCTCTCTGAGCCTCACCGCCGGCCATGGGAGGGCTTGTACCCACGCTCCCTGGGGCACCCGGCGGGTTCACACACAGATCAGCTGCTGCCGTGGGCAAGGGCTCTCAGAGGGCAAGGTGGCCTCGAGGGACCCTCTCTCCTGCTGCCTGTCCCCGTCCTGTCTGACCGGCGACAGTGACACTGCGTTCAGCCAGAAGGGACCTTGGGGCCACGGCCACCGCCCCAGTGTGGCACCAGCCTCGGGAGCCGACAGTGAGGCTGGGACTAGAGGCTGGGCCTCCGTTCACTGCCCTCCAGATGTCCAGCCTGACATCCACACTCACCCGCCTGGGGGCCAGAACATCCCAGCCCCGTCCAGAGGATCCCGTCGGCCAGGGCACACCCGCCTGCACACAAAGGGGCCCGGCGCCTCGCTGGTGAAGATCCAGGCTGAGCGGCCTGGCCCACAGAGCACACCCGGCTGGGAGCTGGGAGCTTGGCCTCACCGGCCCAGATGGCCCAGAGCGGACACGGCCGGCAGTGCTTTTCCACCCTGAGTCCTGGACCGTTAACTTGGGAGGCCACCTGTCCCCTTCCCTGCGACCCTCCATCCCGGACGGTCAGCCCCTCACCTTCCTCTCTCTGCGGCTCCCCTGCCCACCCACCTTCTGAGAGGGAATGCCCAGAGTGGGAGGATCATGGGGAAACACAGGCCCCTTCCCCACCCCGCCCGGGGCCAGCCCACCCCGCCTCCCAGAGCACTGGCTCGCAGGCGGACCCTGGACTCGGGGGAGGCCCCTGCCAGGGGCCCTGTTCTCAGAGGTGAGGGCACCTTGAAGCAGGCTGAGACCCGCCGGAGACAGAGGCGGGGGCCGGGGCGGAGCGTAGGGGAGCGGAGGAGGCAACGCTAACCACGAGATTGGTGAGGTGCAGACGCATGCTGGGGCCAGGAAAGCCTTTCCAAAGGGAGACAAGAGTGGGCGCCCCAATTTGGCTTAAGCCTCTCTTTGGAGAGAGAGCCAGCAGCTACCAGAAGGATGAAGGAAACCACAGACGGGTCCTTCTCGGGGCTGGGCCTGCACAGCTGCTGCGCGGGAAAAGCCAATTCTTGCCAAACCAGAAAAATTAGGACGTTTCCAAATGAAGCCCCTCGCAGATGGCCGCTTGGGGAGCTGGCCCCTCCCACGGCTTTGGTTTGGTTGACTTGTACCATCCCAGACCACGGGGCGGGGGATGTCGGAAGGACCCAGCTCTTTCTGGCTGAGACTGCGAGAGCCCACCCCATTCCTCCCAGTGACCCCACACCTGCCTGACACCCAGCAGCCCTGGCCCTAGCGGTCAGGCTTCCTGAGAGGCCTGCGTGGAGCCGGCCCTCGGGCCACCCCTCCCCTTGGGTCAGCCGAGCGGGAACCTCAGCGGGGCATCTCAGGGAGAGTGTCGGGGCCAGGGGCTCTGCTCATGGAGAACAAATCAGAATGAACCCCTGCTGATGCCTGCTTCCTTCCTTCAGGGAGGAGCCAGCGGGGCCTCCATGCCACCAGCTGTGCCCGAGGGCTCCCGGAGCAAGATATCTGGGGTCAGCCTCGGTGTGGCTTTCACGTGGGTGCTTCAGGGCCAAGGCTCCAGATCCTTCCAACAGCCTAGTCCAGGAACCAATCCCAGACTCCTGCAAAGACTTCTGGGGAAACTATCTTCCACCTGTGCTGGCCCATAAAATGTCTGAATTCAGTTTCCATTAGCCACGTTTTCTACTACTACAGCTAGGTTTCCAGATCTTTCCTTCTTGATTCTGTCCCAAGGTCACAGAGACACAGATGGACTGTATTTGCCCAGTCTGCCAGCAGGGTGAGCCCTGCTCCTACCCGAACGTGGCCTCTCTTCTCTGTCCAGGAAACCCACCCATTGGCTCCTCTCTGCAAAGGGCACTTCCCTCGAGGGCACGAGGCCGAGGGCACTGTCGTCACCAGCATCGAGGGCCTGAAGGTCAGGAGGGACGGGACGCTCCGGATCTTAGGCAGAGGCCAGCTCAGAGAGAGGCTGGGCTGCCCGGGCCCACGGCTTCGGAGGGAGGCCCTTCCACTTGCCAGTCCCTGCCTTTCCTCCCCATCCCCGCGCCGCCTTTGGCTGATCGGGGGCACACGAGGATGCACGGCCCCTCCTTTCCAAATGTCCCCGAGGACCCTGCACGGGGATGGGAGCGCTTCCTGTCTTTGCAGAGACAGGCCCGCCCCTGTCGAGCCTGCGCCCCGGGGTGCCCTACCTCCTCCACCCCTGGTCCCCCTCTCCCCGGCTGGGCCTCCCCAGGACGGCCGGGGCGCTCTCGCTCCCTCGGGCCCTCTCCTGGGGCCCTCCGTGCCGGGCTCACACCCGGTTGGCGGCCCGCCGGGCCCGCAGCAGTGCTCCTGTGCAAAAGAGCTGGTTCCTTCCCAGCATACCGTCCTCTACCTCACCAACCTTCCTACTAAACTGAACAGGGGGGGCCGGTCGTAAAATGGGTCTCGGCCATCGTACGGCATGTGCTCCGGAAAGACGCTGTCCTCCAGGTCCTCCTCCTCCTCCTCCCCCACACTCTGCTCCTCGGCAGGCTCGGTGGCGTCGGAGTCGGGGCTCGAGAAGGTGGGGGAGGGGGTGAGAGCAGCCATGCGCTGGCTCATGCATGTGTTGAGAAGAGGGTAGCTGCTGCAGCCAGACACGACTGAGCTGGTGCAACGAGAGAGACGTTAAGGCCGGCTCCTCAGGGCGGGGGGCCGCGGCGCAGGCCTCCAGGAGTGCCGCCTCGAGGGACAAGCGGGCCACGGGAGCACCGTCCCCCGGTGAGGACGGACACACACGTGGGGACAAGGGACAGCCCCGGAAGGCTCTGGAAGGTCCTGGCAGGGGTGATCCTGGCCAGGTCGTGTGGAAGACGCCCCGTGGGGGGCGGGGGCCGGGGGCAGCCCCCAGCCCAGGAGCCTGGGAACCGCAGGCCAGGACTCGGACCTCTGCAGAGATTCCACCGGCCTCCCGCTCGCACCCCGGCAGGCACCAGAAGGCCTGGCCAAGCCTCACGTTCACGCACGTGGACAGGTGTCCTCTGCCGGCCACAGCCCCGGTAGGGGTGGGTGGCCACGTGGAGACTCCCTCCCCATCAGGGCCCACGGGTGTGTGGAGAGGACTCAGAGGGACTCCGGCCAGGAAGGACCAGGGCAGGGAGTGGGGGTGGAGGTGGGCAGCGCCTCCTTGTGTCAGGCCCAGGAGCCAGGCCCTGGCCACCCCCCAGCTTTCTCCCGATCACCCAGCCTGGTGGAGAGGGCGGCACCCACCTGCCCACCAGCCGGAACCAGGGGAAGCGGTCGTAGAAGGGGCCTCCTCCGGTCACCACGTTGTCACAGTCCTCGATGACCCCGGAGGGCGCCTCGGCCGCTCGGTCATACATCTCCCGCATCAGGTCCAGGCGCTGCCTGTGGGCAGAGGTCAGCGTGGGCCTGAGCGGAGCGTCCTGCTCAGTGTCGCCCTTGGCTCAAGGAGGTTTGGCCGGATGGCCCCTCCGCAATCCTCAGAATCGGCTGAGCGTGAGCCAGCGGCTTGCAGGTCAACATGCCTCCACCACGCTCTTCTCTTAACCCGCGGCCGCCGCAGGGTGCCAGTGGAGGGGAGGGGCCGGGGACAGCCAGCGCGGGCAGGAGGGCCGCGCTCAGGACCCGTCTCGGGCACCGAGCCCAGGGAGCTGGGGTGTGAAGGGCACGTTGTGACAGGACCCAGGAAACAAAGCATTTCCTCCGAGGTTATCACCTGAGTGGTGGGAGAAACATGGGCAATTCTCTCGGGGGCCCAGGTGCAACGGGAAGCACACAGGGGGACATTCATCCTCCCAGGAGCAGCTGCAGCCCGGATATCAGGGAAGGGGCAGAGGGGCGCCTGGGAATGCGCGTGGTCAGTGCGTGAGCACTGGGGGACACTGGGTTCGAGTGTGAGCAGGACCTAGTGTGTGTGAACACGAGTGGTGGCATGTGTGACGCATCTGTGTTCTGAGTAGCTCGTGCTCTTCTGGGACCTCTGGGGCTCGCTGGCTGGGGAGACCCCCTCCCACCGTGAAGGCCGGTGGGTGAGTTCACCTCCACACAGACCCCCGGGTCCCTCCACCCACCCCTCTACACGCCCATTCCCACCAGCCAGTTCTGCCTTAGTCACCGGGGCCAGGACCAGGCTGCCAGGCAGCCCCCTAGCCAAGCCCCCAGTGCTGTTCTAACCCAACCGGTCCTCGCTGTTGGCCCCGTCCCGCCGAGCCCACGCACATCTCCTGAGGGCCACGGCCAGGGCCCTCTCGTCCCGCAGGGGCCTTGCGCCTCCCCCGCGTGTAGGCATCTCTCGTTCTAGGGGGACTTGAGGACGGCGAACGTTTCCTCCGTGGCAAGGATCTGCGCTGTCTCCTTCACCCCGGAAGAGTTGGCGCAGGGCAGAGCGAGCCCTTGGGGCCCCGAGGCAGAGGCACGGGAGACAGGTGGTCCCCCCACAAGGCCCCAGCCCGCCCGCCAACACTCCGGGAGGTGGAGCGGCCCCTGCCTCCTTCCCGCAGCACTTCACCCACCCCTTCCTCCAACTTCAGCCCGACTTTATAGAGAAGCGCACGGTTCTCTCATAAGATTGGATCCTACTTACATTTTGATTTTAAAAGAAATTGGAACAGGAGAAACAGCTGCCCGCGCACCCCAGGCAATGGCCCGGGCCCAGGGAGCAGCCCCGCCGCCTCGGCCGCCCCCGCACCTGAGCTTCTCCAGCGTCCAGTAGTGGGTGGCCTCGTTCTTCTGGTCCTGGACCTCCACGGCCACGATGGTGCGCGGGAAGGGGCGAGTCTCTGGGTCTTTGGTGGCCTCCGGGGGCAGCCGGTCGGGGGGCAGCGGGGAGTAGAGCGTGTCCGTGAGGAGGACGAACTGGAACTGCACCTGTGCCGGGGAAGAGGGCGCCGTCAGCCCCGCGGAGGCGGGGCCTGGCCCCGGAATGGCCTCCTTCCCGAGGCCGGAGAGGAAGCGCGCCTGCCCCGAGGCCTGCCTGCGTGCCTCCGCCCAGCCCACAGCCTCCTCCGGGGCAGGCCAGGGCGCCCCGGCCCCCGGGGAGGGAGGCCGAGCGGCCCACCTTCTTGAGCTCCACGCTGATGGCGTTGGCCTCCTGGAGGAAGATGGCGTTGCCCCACAGCAGGTCCCGCAGCGACGTGAACTGGTACCACTTCCACTTCCGGAAGGCCCACAGCGCCAGCTCGCACTCCCGCTCGGACTGTGGGGAGAGGCACGTGGTCGATGGGGGCTGGGGGCTCAGCGCTCAGGCCCCCAGGGTCACGCTGACTGTCCGGGGTGCTCGGGAAGGAGGCTGGCAGGAAGACCTGCCTGAGGGAGCCACCCTCCGGCCCGAAGAGGCCACTCCTCCCCCAGAGTGCACACAAGGGTCCCCAGGGTCAGGCCGGAGCTCAGCGAGAGCTGGGCGGCAGCAGTGGGGCAGGGGCAGGTGGACGGGCTGGGGCATGGCCCCCACACCCTCTCAGGTCGACGAGTCCAGACGAGGGAGGCCTGGTCACTTCAGTGCAAGGGCCAAGTTGGACGTGAACCCCCTGCCTGCATGCTGTCCTTGGGCCCCTGGCAGCTTGTGGTCAGTGATGGGCCACGGACCTTCCCCAAGGAAGCCCTGCGGTGAGGACCGTGTCTGGGAGAAGCACCAGCTCCCTCAGGCAGGACAGGCAGAGCGGACTCAAGGGCCCTGCATGGGAGCCCCACCCCGCGCCCGCCGCCTCAGGCTCCAGGCTGCCACCCCAGAACCAGCATGCGTGGCCATATATGTGTGCGTGTCTGTGCATGCGTGTGCACAGGTGCCTTCCCGCTGCCCGCAGCCTCCCAAACCCTGCCTCCAGACCAGGGACCTCAGAGCAAAGGTGTGGATCAGCCGACCTCTGGCCCAGGGGCCGCCTCCTCCCAGAGACCCCGCCCCAGCCCCAGGCTGGCCCAGCCACCCCCAGGCGGGACAGGAGCCCTCACCTTCGTCCTCCGGCTCCTCCTCGTTCACCTCGGGGTAGTACCTGGAGTCCACCTGCTTCTGCAGGGCCTCCAGCTTGCTCTCATAGTCCTGGGCACAGAGGCAAGGCCCGTGGCTTCAGGTGGAGACCAGCCCTCTGCGGTCCAGGTGCCCGCCCGCAGCGCCACCCAGCCCGACCCGGCCCCACCCAGCGGCGGCTCTGACCGCCGAGCACAGGGCTGGGGTGCGGGGACCCGGGGTGGAGGGGGCCTGGCGGGGACGCCTCACCAGCCGCTGCCGCTCCAGCAGGTAGGTGGCCTCCTCCCGCTCCCGGCGGTACTGGTGCTCCAGCTCCTGGCGCCTGCGAGAGCGGCGGGTGAGCGCGGGCAGGGGGGCAGGGCGGCCGGGCGGGCCGGGCGGGAGGCAGCCCGCCTCACCTCTGTTCCATCTCCTGCTTCATGTCGATGCCCCGCTTCTCCAGCAGCTCCCGCTGCGCAAAGGCCCAGTCCACGGGCTCCGCGGGGGGCTCCGCGCAGGGCGTGCGCTCACGCTCCTGCCGCGCTTGCTCGGGGTGGGTGAACCGGAACACGTGGCTCTTGCCCATGAAGATGCGGTTTCCTGGGGAGGGCCGAGGCCACAGCGGGCGGACCTTTGGTCTCGGGGGGTCTTGGGGAGCCGCCCCACGGCACCCTCCGCTCAGGGTCCCCTCGCCCGCCCCCGCAGGACAGCCGCCTCCACGCCAGGACCTGAATGGGCTCCTCTGCAGACACGGTCCTGGGGCAGGGAGGGTCTCCACCGTCCCCCCCTGTCCACGGCCCCGCAGGCGCCACCCCCAGGCCAGCCTGGCCTCCTGCCCCATGTCCCGGCAGCCCCCAACCCTGTCCGAGGGCTGGGCTTGACACCTCTGCTGGGTGCTTCCCTCCCGGCTGTCCCCTGTGGGAGCAGGGCAGGGGTCCGCCTGTTTTCCTCACCCTCTGGGCACACAAGTCCCGCCAGGGCCATGCTGGCTGTCTCGGGATTGGCCTGCCTGGAGGCAGGGGTCTCTGTGGCTCCCCCGGTTTCCTCTTCCTCCAGGAGCCACAGCTCTGCCTTGGGGCCTGCAGACCCGGCCCAGCCCCGCTCCCCGAGAGGCCCCAGGCCTGGAGGCGGGCCCTCCCCTGGCCTCCCTGTGCTCCTCCTCCAGCCCCCGGGCTCCCTTCCCAGCCTGGGCCCCGCCCTGAGCCCCATCCTGAAGCGACAGGTCCGCCAGAAACTGCTCTCTGGACCTGCCCGGCCCAGCTCAATGGAGCGAGGACGCCAGCTGCGGGCTGCCCGCTGAGGCCCATGAATGCAGGATGTGTGGGGCATCTCCCCTCAAAGCATCCCAGGGGCTCCGAAGGCAGGGCCCTTCGGAGCGGCCAGAGGGGTCTGGGCATCAGGGTGCAGGGTAGGGGGCGGGTACACGTATATCTCCCTCTGAGTGTATGTCATAACACCAGGGCAAGAAGCCCAAGCCAGAGGCTGGGGTCCAGAGGCCGTGCAGCCAGCAGCCCACTGGCTGGCGGATCAGCCAAGGCCCCTCCGCCCCACCACGACTCCGGGACAGGGCTCCCCCGGAGCCGCACCTCAGCCAGCCCGCAGCGCCCACTCGGGGGTGCCGTGAGCAGCCTCTGCCCACCGCCTCTGGGCCTGCGGTCCTGCTGGGGCGCCGTGTGAGCGGGCCAGGTGTCTGCAGGCCCCCCAGCGTGCCCCACAACCTGGAGCAGGAGTGGCGCACATGCAGGGGGCGCGGTCACTCCCGCCCCACCGTACCTGACCGCAGGATACTGGGCTCCGTGACTTTCTTGCCGTTGACGTAGGTATCCGCCCCCTCACGGGGCTCCAGGGTCACCACGGCTACAGGACAGGAAGGGGTCAGAGAGGAGGGCTGTGAGGGGCTGCCACCGTGCTGCGCCCCCAACTGGGCCCAGCAAGCCCCATTTGGGCGGGGAACGGGGGCTCCACCCACCTGGCCACCTGCCACCCACGTGCGGCCCACCAGGCCTCCCCTCCCTGTGGTACCTCGTCTGGGCCTCGAAGAAGCCAGAGGGCCACCTCAGCCTCAGGCGAGGAAAGCGGTGCCCTCTTGGGGGCTCTTGTGCCCAAGTCAGAGCCAGGGAGGCCACGCTGGGTGACCGCCCCGCCCTGCAGGGTCTCCAGGTAGGATGGGACACAGTGGCCAGGGTGCCCGGGCGTCCCAGAGCCCCCTGGCTTTGTGCCCACCCGCCGAGGGCAGGAGGGCTTTGGGGACGGAATTCGGGTCCTCAGCACCTCTAAGGCCACTGCCCAGAGGTGTCCCAGCCACAGAGAGGCCTTTGGTCCCTCGTCTGCAGCCCGGGGGCTGGCTGGACGGGCACCAGGAGCGCGTCCTGTGCGGGGACCTGGGGCGCTGAGACGCCACAGCAGGGGCCTCCCTGAGACGGGCGGGCCACGCTCAAGACCGGCGGTGGGGACAGAGGCCCTGAGGCAGGCCAGCCAGGGGGACGGACAGATGGACACACCCAGCCCGAGAACCCGGACTCGGTGTCCTCCTGCCCATGAACACCCCGGCCAGTCTCCCATGTGAAGAGGGAGCCCTGTGTCCCCAGGCCAGGGGTCAAAGCACCTTGGGCATGGGGGTGGCTCCCAGGGCCGACAAGGAGCGGGGTGGGGCGGGGGCCGCACCTTCACTGACGCCTCGCGAGTCGCTCCGGAAGACGCAGTGCTCCTCCTTGATGAAGTGCCCGCTCAGCACGATGTCCTGCCGCTTCTCCGCGTCCTCCTGGCCCACTCTGCAGGCGGCGGGTCGTGAGCACCGGCGAAACCCACCATACCCGCCACACCCGTGGCGTTCCCCGCCACCCCCCGGGCCCCTGCAGCCTCCCGGGTGCCCGGCCCCTACAGGAAACGCCTGGAGCCCTGTAGGGAGCACCGCTGACCACACCCTGCCCGGAAGGGCCCACAGCATCACAGCCAGCAGGGGCTCCGGCTCGGCCGCCCCTCCCAGCCCCGCCGACCTGGCGATCTCGTCCTTGATATAGTAGAGGAGGCACTCGGACATGAGCGGGTCCTCGTTCAGGTTGACCAGATGCGGCGTCTGGGGAGACAGGACAGCCACCTCTCTGGAGGAGGGCAGGAGCGCGGCACTGGCCCCTGCTTCCCTCTCCCCCAGACCAGACGACCACCAGCCCTTCGCCCGGCCTTGCTGGGGACACAGTATCCCCTAGCCTGGCAGAGAGGCCTGGAAACGGTTTCCTGAGGAGGGCGCTGACGGGGACCCCAGAGCCTCGTGGGGACAGCTGCCGGGCGGCATGTGGGGGTACTGGCCTTCAGGAGAGGCTGGGAGCCCAGCCCTCTTAGGGGCACACAGTGCTTGGTTGTGCAGGGCAAGGTGGAGTCCCGTGGGCCCGTGGCCCGGTCCTCCACCCTGAAACAGGGCTGCAGGTCCCTGTCCCAACCCAGGAACTGAGGGCCCAACGGGATCCAGGAACCAAGAAGTGAATTAGGGGGCTGGGCAGGGAGGGGTCCGGGTCCCGGCGGCCGAGGAGCAGAGAGGCCGCGAGCCACTCAGGTCTGACGCCCCTCGGCCGTCCTGACCACGGGTCTGCCGAAGCACGGCTTATGGCCAAGTGGCCACCTCCCCTGCGGCCCTGTCTCCGCACTGCCCTCGGCCCCGCAGCCCACCCCGCGCCCAGAGCAGCCTCTGTGGGCTCTGCCTGGGGGCTGCGGACCCCGCCCCGTCTTTACTCCCTCCTCTGCTCTCACTCAGAGTCTCCGGGCCCAGACACTTCCCGACCTCCACCGGCTCCCAGGCAAGGGCTCTGAACGCAGTGAGGCTGGGGCCACTTCCCACGTCCCACCTGCTCCTCGAAGCCAGCCGGCCTCCCCCTGATGACAAGCCCCGTGGGCCTGATACTCGTCGAGGGTCGCGGGGACCACTCATCAGACACAGACAGACCGTCCCCCGCCGCCCCGGGCCCCAGCCGGGAGGCTGTCCCGCCAGGAAGGGCCTGGGCTCGCCCCATGGGGCTGTGGGCTTCTTCAGAGGAGACATCTGCGGGGTCCCAGGGCCGGCCTCCCCTCCTGGGCAGCGTCCAGACCTGGGCCACCAGCAGATCCCTCTGCCACCAACGAAGCCAGAAGACAGGACGGCTGGTGCCCCAAGGGCAGTGCACCTCAGCTCTGCACACCCCAGAGCACCCCTCCCAGGGACAGGGCCCCTGCAGCCCAGCTTTGCCCACCCACCCCCGGGTTCCCCGCCCGGGGACAAGGCAACAGCTCAGGAGCCATGAGTTTCAAACAAAAACTAATGGTCTGTCCAGACGGACGGGAAGAGGACCCCAGCAGGGCACCGTCACTCCCACCCTGCCAGGGCCTCCCAGGCACCCCTCGTTCCTGCCTCTGGGCCTCAGCGCAGGCTGCTGCCCAGGCTAGCAGGTGGGGGCGCAGAAGGAGCCTGAGGAGTCCGGCCCTGTCCCGGAAGCAGTCACCCTGGCAACAGCACCCCATGCTCCTTTTTTCCGTTGGGGCCTCAACGCCACAGCACAGGCTCCACGTGCCACCAGTTCCAGAGACTGGCGAACACCGAAACCCTCCGCTGGGCTAAAAGTCAGCCAGGTACTTACTCACCAACAACGCGGCAGTGGCAAGGCTGGAGAAATCCTGTGCTGGGGTCAGAACAGGAAGCCTTCTGGGTTGAAGCTGGCCTTCTAATGGCTTTCAAGGTCTGACAGTCTTTGGTAGGGGAGGGTGGGTCTGGGTCCTAGAATCACTGAGAGACTTCTCCCAATGATCATGGTCTGCCCCATGTGAGCTGCTGGACAGGGGGTAGGGCTCGGCTCCATGTGAAGTCCGGGGCTGAGGGGTTCCTGCTGGGACAATGGGACCTCACTGTAGCTAACTTCCAAGACGACAGTGGTTCCCAGCTCCTGTCCAGCTAGTCCCTGCCCTGCAGACCTGGGGCGTGCAGGCTCCCCATTTCAGGACTCTGGTCTCTGCTCAACCTAAGGTCCAGTCTCCTGAGGCAGCAAAGCGACTCTCTGAGGTCCTTAAGGCTGCAGAGACATCCCCAGGTGAGCGGGGGCCCCAGGGGCTCCACGCGGGAGGGATGGCTGCAGGCGAGCGTGGTCGGGTGACTGGCGCCTGCGTCCCTTGCTCCCAGGAGCCGACACCGCCAAGGGCTGCAGGTCCCTCAGCTCTGTTCACGCCGGCGGGGCCCGGGGAATGGACTGGCTCCTACCTTGGGAGAGAACACCCCCAGGGTGCCGCCATCCTCTCTCATGGCCACGCCCATCTCAGCCAGCAGCGCTTCCCTGGGGACAGAGTAGCCATTCAGCACCCACACGGCGATTCAGCTGGTCTAGGGGTTCAGGTGCCCACTAGGAGGGAGCACGTCAGTGGGGCCAGTGGTGACAGGGTGGGGTCGATGGATGAGGGGACAGGTATGTCCTGCTCTGGACATGGCCACCCTGGGCGCAAGACCACAGAACTGGGCACAGGGCTGCTGCCAGGCCCAGCTCCACCTTCCACCTCTCCATCAGGTGGACTGGTCCCAGTCCCCACAGCCCACCTCTCCATCAGATGGACCAGTCTCAGCCCCCAGGGTCCACCTCTCCATCAGGTGGACTGGTCCCAGCGCCAACAGTCCACCTCTCCATCAGGTGGAGCAATCCCAGCCCCCAGGGTCCACCTCTCCATCAGGTGGACCAGTCTCAGCCCCCAGGGTCCACCTCTCCATCAGATGGACTGGTCTCTGTCCCCAGGGTCCACCTCTCCATCAGGTGGAGCAATCCCAGCCCCCAGGGTCCACCTCTCCATCAGATGGACCGGTCTCTGTCCCCAGGGTCCACCTCTCCATCAGATGGACTGGTCTCTGTCCCCAGGGTCCACCTCTCCATCAGGTGGACCAGTCTCAGCCCCCAGGGTCCACCTCTCCATCAGGTGGTCTGATCCCAGCCCCCACCGCCCACCTCTCCATCCGGATGGCTTCCGTCCACCGCAGCTTTTCCTCCCGGGTCTCGTTGAGCTCAGCGATGATCTTTTCTGTCTCCTGGGGGGGGGGGAAGAGATGAGTGAGGTCAGGGTAGAGGGGCACACAGTGGACAGAGGTTTAGGTGCCAGGCAAAGGGGAGATGAGCAGCCAGGTCTACAGGGTCCGACACCCCAGTTCCCAGGTCCGTCCTGGCAGCATGAAGTCTGAAAGATCAAGATGAAAGGCTAAGGGATCACGTGTGCAAAGGAGACATGTCTTCCCTATGGACAGAGACTGGAGAGAGCAGCCGACTAAACCCGGAAGAGAACCAAGCACAGGCAGGGACACTGAGACGCTGGCTCTGAGGCAGGTGTCCCTGGACTGTGGTGAGATGGTGTCCCCAGCTCAGCCCTGTCTCCCCGTTTCGTTCCCAGCCCCACATCCCAGGTAGGAGCTCACATAGCACAAGTGGACGCCACGCCTCAGGGAGACCACAGGTTCCCCCGTCAGCCTGGGTCTGGCCCCTGGGCCCGCGTCCCCTTGGTCCCCTCCGAGGTCTGGGCTCACCACCCACTGCTCAATGAGTACCCATCTGCTAAGGAAGCCAGTAACCCAAACCTCTAAAGGCAGCCTGCCTGCGACCCGCTGGGCGGGCCGCCACACGGGGGCAGCTGTAGGCACAGAGACCTACCTGGCAGGGGTGCAGAGGCCCTGGGAGCCCCGCCCAGCCCAGTCAGCAGAGGGGCCCCCAGGTCCTGACCGAGAGCACCAGGGGGCCGGAGGCTAGATGCAACCTGCGTCCCCCCGCCCGGCTCCCGTTCCCCCTGACCAAGCCCCTCCACCAGCAGCCATCCAGGGGGAGGGGCCCTGGACCCGGGCCCACTGCCCAAGCCCGGCCCTGCCTCACCTTCAGCCTCTCGATGGCCTCCTCACCGCCCAGGGCAAACAAGATGCGCTTGTGCAGACTGGACGCGGAGGCGGCGCGGCTGGACAGGGCCGAGAGCGAGGACGAGGGGCTCATGTCCACCAGGGCGTTGGTCACTGTGTAGAGATTGTCAGGGACTGGACTCAGCTCCACCCCGCCACGGTTACGGTTATTGTTCTCAAGGTCAGACACGTCTACGGGAGGAAGGAGGGCAGACAGATGGGAGGAGAGAAAAGAAAGACAAGTTGGGGAACACCAGGAGGTGGGTAAGAGGAAGGCCGTACATGGGGGTCAGGAGCCGGGCACATGCAAGGCTGCCCCCACCCCAGCGGGGCTGCCCCACCGCTCGCCAGCCTGAGGGCCACCAGCCCCCTGCCCCCGTCCCACCGCCCTCTGCTGTCGCCACCCAGGGGCGTCCTGCACCCAGGCCCTGACGCTCACCCTGTCTGCCCGCCCGCCACGCCCACCGTGCACCCCGAGCTGCAGGGGCGGGGCTGTGCTATCCAGCCCAATGGGCACTCTGGCAGAGTGAACTGCAGGACCTCCGAGGGGGCCCCCATCGCTCCATCCCAAGACACTGCTCTGAGACCCCCACCGCCCTGGGCCCCCTGTCCCCCGCGGCGGGGGAGCTGGGGCTGCGACCGCCCCCGGGGGAGGTGCCCGGGCCCCTCCCAGCAGAAGCGGACACACAGCAGAGCAGCGGCAAACACAGGACAGCACAGGGCGTGGGGGAAGCCGAGGCGGCCCACGGCACTCGGTGAGGACGCTCCGGCCTCTGCTCCTGACCGAGGCCAGCAGGCGAAGCGGGCCGGGGGGACCTGGCAGCAGCCAGGGGAGGGGCTTGGGCTGGGAGAGGTCCAGGGAGGCCTTGGCCAGACCCAGCCACAGAGCTGTCCCAGCCTCAGTGCCGGCATTCGGAGCTTCCCAGGCCTCTAGGAGCATGGGGGATCCTGACCACGGCCACGCTCGGCCGGAAGAGGCCTTGCCTGCCCTTGGCCTCCCTGTTGCCTCAGTTTCCCAACAGACGGGGATGAGCCAGGAGCATGGCTTTCAGGGCGCTGTGAGAGAGAGGACTCTGGTCCTCCAGCCCTCAGGGAGGGGAGCGCAGCGGAGGGTGGGTGTGCCTGCCCCGTGCTGCCCTATGCCTGCGGGCCAGGCGGAAGCAGGGGTGCAGAGAGAGCAGTGGGGGATACACACATTTGGGTCCTCCGGGCACAGTGGTGGCTAAGGGGGCAGGCGTTGGGGAGAGACAGAAACAGAAGAGCAGGTTTGTCTCCAGAGGGCGAGTCACGGACCGGGCCTCAGGCAGGGCGGTGGTGTCTGATGGGCATGGGGATGGCCCGGCACCACCTGCCCACATGGCTCCCAGGAATGCTGTCATTGGCCTACTCTGGCCAGCCGCAGACACAAACATGCAGCCCCCCAGGCCCCGCCAGGCCCCGGCCCCCACCCAGAGGCCGCTCCATCCCGTCCCGTCTGGAGCTGAGGGCCCGAGGGCCGCCGCCATCGGGTGGTGGGCCCAGGACGGAGTCCCTGGCCACAGCCCCGCCGCCCTGCTGGGCACACACACTCACTGTCGGTGATGTCGCCGAGACCCTGGGTGTAGAGCAGGTCCCGCAGCCGGGTCACCTCGTCCTTCAGCTCGTGGATCAGCTTGTTGTTGGGGTCCTCGTTGATGACCGCGTTACAGCGGATCTGCTTGGCCCGGTCGGCGTACCTGGGCAGCAAAGGGGGCTGGGGGCTGGGGGCTGGGGGCTGCGCGCCCAGCGGCCAAGGGCACCCATACCCGACCTGTGCCCGCCTGCTGGGGCAATGGCCTGCAAGGGGCTCGCCACTTGGGGAACCCGAGGCCCTGGAGGGGAAGGGACGAGTGGGACTCTCTCCCCGTGCGAGCCTTTCCTGCGTGGCCTCTTGGCCCCGGGTGGACAGAGCTGTCTAGCCTGCAACCCAGCCCTGTGTGAGCGTGGCCAAGAGGCCAGTGCGCTGAGCCAGGCCGCCGAGCAGCACCCTGAGTGGAGGGACCTTCAGACACAGCCCTCCCCCGTGGCTCATCAGAGACCCCGGGGGCTCCATGGCCCCCACGTGGGGGCGAACTGCTCGGCAGTTCTCCTGGCCTCATTTTGGGGACGGGGTCACCTGAAGGCACAAGGGGTGGGAAACAGATTTGGGCCCGAGGAAGCCACTGGGAGCCTCAAGGAGCCCAGCAGAGCCAGCTACCTGGAAGGAACCTGGGGGGTCCACGCCCACGGCCCTCGGGGCACACCTCAGGGTGCTCAGCATCTCGTCATAGTTGATGTCTGCGGGGCTGAGCGCCGCCACCATCGCGGTCCTCGAGTTCCCGCCTGTGGAAAGAGAGCCGGTGGTCCCCGCCGAGGGTCAGCGCCACTCACCCACCCTGTCCCCGGCCCTCCCCGTGCTCCCAAAGGTGCAGCCGGAGGGGAGCAGACAGCAGGGGGCCGGCTCCCGCTCCCAGCCAGGCACCGCGCCTCCTTTTCTTTCTATGACGAATGTTTTTCTCACGTGTGGGGTCAGGATACAAGCAGCAGCCATCCCTCCTCATAATAAGAGGAAACAGGAGAGTTCCCCATAACAAGAGGAGGGTCTAGTGGCATTTACTGTAAGATACGGACCGTTTCTGTTCACTAAAGATTTCACTTTCATCCTTCTCATTTGGAACGTTTCCCATCAGGTTCCCGGCCCGGGTGGCCTGGATCCAGCATCAGGAAACGCAGGGTGAGAGGAAACCAGCCGTCTGCCTCTGCTCTCGAGGCAACAGGTCCTGTTGGTCAGGGGCCGGGGCAGCCCCCGGATGGCCGCTTGTCCGGCCCGTGCTGGGGCCCTGGACCTCGGGGACCTGTGTGCCAGGCCCGTGTTCCCAGGATGCGGCCTCCAGTATGAAGGGCTCCGGGTGTGACGCCCACCCTGGGGCGGGGCCTGGGTGTGGCCCCGGGGAGAGGCCAGGTGAGAGGACACGCAGTCCTGTGACTCTCGCGTCCCCTCTCCCGGGACACGGTCTCCTGTCTGCCCCCTCCTCCACCAGGAGGCCTGACACAGCGCCCAATGCGATTCAGGCTGGAGACCAAGCAGGCTGGTTCTGGCTCAGGGCCAGACAGTCAGGGCTCCCACGCCCAGCCGTGCAGCTCAGGAAGGCCCCCGACCCCCAGCTGCCACAGCCACTGGGGATCAGCCTGGAACTCCATTTACCCTTGCAGACATCAGCCCCTCAACCCCTGAACCCTGCTGGAAATGTAGGCAGGGAGGACCCCACGGCCATTTGGGGTGGAACCCATGAGTATTCCTGATGTCACAGGCAATCAGCTCCCCTCCCACCACCCTTCAGGCTCTGTCTCACCCTTCGTCTCAGTGGCTCAGGGGAAGCAAGGCAGCGCCCGATAGCCAGCCAGCAGGGCTCCCAGGGGTCACCAGACTGGGGCTGGGGGTGGGGGTCTGGGAGGAGGCGAGTCCTCGGGACGCTCGGGGCAGTACAGCCTGAGCCAGGGGCACTGACGCGGGCACCGGTGGTCTGCAGCCCTGAAGGCCATCTGCCCCCCAGCCTGGAGGCATTCAACTACGGCTGAGATCGCCTGGGCCCCCGCAGAGGAGCCCCCAGGCTTGCCGCTTAGCCCAGAAAGGATGGGCACTCTTCAGGGAGGGGGGCAAGGGGGCGCCCAGTGGGTGCTGGTCCCAGGCCCGGCTAGTAATCACCTAAGTTTTCCCGGAGGAGCCAGGTCAGCACGGAGTCTCTGTAGGGAACGAAGTCTGTCTTCTTCTTGTTCTGCGGGAGAGGACCATCCAAGGTCAGTCCGAGGCCACGGAGGCGGGGGCAGTGGGCAAGCAGAGGGCCTGAGCGCTGCCTGCCCGAGCTCAGGACTGGGCCTGCTCTCAGGGCCTCTCCCCCAGCCCCCAGGCACCTCCGCTCGGACTGGAATCGGGGACCCGCTAGCACATTGCTCAGCCTCCTCCCTCGTCCGTCCCAGGCCCCCAGGGAGCCACACAGAGATCTGCTGGTGGGGGTGGTGCTGCCGAGAGGGTGTGAGGGCATCCAGCCCCCTCAGCACCTCCTCTGCCAGGGGAGGCTTTCCTTTGCAAAACCTGGCAGGTGGCAGACTCGACTTCCACCTTGCGTTTCAATTATTTAACCCCCCAGGGTGAAGTTCTGCCGCCTCTGTCAGACTCGTTCCCCCAGTAAACACGCCACGGTCCCCCACGGTCACCCTATCACCACATGAGGAGCCCGAGCAGCGACTCGACTCGGCGGCTGCCTCACAGGCCCTCCCCTCCACGTGGTTGGCCTGCCCCGAGTGCCTCAGCCCTGGGACCCTCAGCCCCCGACCCTCACCGTCCTGCTCGGCGCCCGGTCACCCCCGGCCAACCGTCCCCCACACAGCAGCCCAACCAGCCCGTAGTCACCCACGGCTGCCTCCAGCCACATCCTGGCCAGCTGCTTCACGCCGCCTTGGGGAGCAGGTCAGGCTGGCCCCAGGGCCTCGTCACCCTCATGCTCCGAGGTCCAGGAGTTGATCCTTGACCGGCTGCCCCGCCCCTCACAGCCCGGTCCTGTCCTTTACGAGGCTCAGCCCTGCTCATTCATGGTCTTCTCATTTCCCGCCGTGTCTTATCCGCCCACAGTCTGCCCCGAGCAGGGCTGCCGTATACCGGGCTCATTCTGCTTCCCCTTCCCCACCAGGAGTGAGATCCACCCGCAGAAGCAAGGAAGCGCTGCTTACCTTGTTGGGCCCAGAGTCCTGCAAAACCAAAGACAGAGCGTGAGCACAGAGCGCGGTGAGGCCGGGGAGCAAAGGGACCCAGCTCTGCCCGTGCCCACCCCTGGCTGTCAGGGTCGCTGGCCCTTGCTCCATATGCCCTTAAGAGAGCTGGGCTCTCAGCCTGCACTGCAGGAGGGCAGGGCTCTGAGTCCACACTCCCCCACAACCCCACCAGGTCGAGCGCTCACCCGAGGGTCAGCTCCTCCTGACAGATGGCCTGGGGGGCCACCCAAGGGCACAGCACCACAGCGCCGCCCGCGGCCCCAGGCCCACAAGGGAGATGGCACGTCCCCGCCTCACAGGTGACCGGCTGAGACTCCGGGGAGGGACGGGTCCCGGCTCCGCCTCCGGCTGGGCCTCCCTCCCCAGCGCTCCGTGGCTTCTCCATGAGCCCAGCCCCTCAGCCGGGACAGGGCCTGGGATAAGCGGCCACCCCTGTGCTCTCCACCCCAACCCTGTCCTCCTGAGGGCAGCCCCCGCAGCTCTCTCACCATCTCGGCCACTGCGGAGATGACCTTGCCCAGGGTGGTCAGGGACTTGCTGATGTTGGCCCCCTCCTGCACAGGGGAGAGGCAACTGGGTGTCAGGCGCCCCTTGCCCCAGTGGGACCCCGGGGCACCTGTGACCCTCCCGCCTCCCCCACTCCACGGCGGCAGGACCAAAGGGCGCACAGGGCACCGGCCCCCCTTCCCACCGCCTGTCTCGGCCATCCCCACTAGGTCTGTGTCCTTATTCCCCCGAGCTGCGGTTCCGCCCCCCACGCAGAGCCCACTGGCGAGTCAGCAGTGGGAGGTGCGGGCCCTGGGGGGGCAGCCCTACCTTCAGGCGTGTGCCCTTGGCCCCTGTGGAGTCTGCCCGCTCACTGCCGGCCGGGTCCACCAGGCTGATTTTGCTCACCTGCGAGGACATGCATGTCACACGCAGGCACCGCGGAGCCGCGTGGGGCCCGTCTCGCCTGGGTGCGGCCTGCAGGCCCACCCTCCCGGGCAGCGTCCTCTGCTCTCAGCGCTGCCTGCTCTGCGCCTGCGAGGCCGCCTCCCCAAGCAGGCTGCGCCCACCCTCCCCAGCACTGGGCACCCCGCTCTTCACCAGCCTGTCACCGTCACGGCCACCATTCCACATGCCACACTCACCGTGCAGTGGGATTTGAACCCAGTTCTGGGGGCCCCTCCCCCACAGTTCAGCCACCTTGTGGGGGAGCAGCTGCCCCCAGAGCTGCCCCAGCAATGGGGAAGGATCCCTGACATTCGACCATCCCAGGCTGGGCGACCACACGTTCCTGGGGAGGCCCAGGCCCACCTGAGCCACGGAGGCTGCTGCCCGGGGGGACCTGCCAGTGCCTAGAGCCCCGGGGGCGGAGCGCAGGCAGCCTGCAGTCCGTCCAGCTCCACGCCCCCGCTCTCCCAGGGCTCTGGGAGTATGGCACCGGGCCGAGGCAACCCCAGCAGCATCGGGGACTGAGCGCCCTTCGACAGTCTCCAGGGAGCGGCCTGCAGGAGGCAGCTGAGGTGCCCAGGAAGCAGGGCCTGGATGGCAGAGTGGGGGTGGGGCAGTCAGAGCAAACAGGATGAGAGTCAGACCCACGGAGGGCGCCTGCCCTGGTGCCCTGCCAGCACCCACAGTCAGTGTGCGGGACAAAGGCCCCTGTCCAGGCCCACTGACAAGGCCAAGGCGCGTGGGAAAGGCATCTGGGATGGCGGGAGGCACCGCGGGCCGCTCGGCACAGCCTCTCCTTTGTGCTCACAGATGCCGGCACGCACAACGGAAGTGGGGTACCCTGAGCCTGCACCAAGGCCACAGTCAGCCTGTGACCGGCACCCGCTCGACCTAAGGCCTTCCTCACTGCCCTCCAAGGGCCCCCAGGCATCCCTAGACAGTGGGGCTGTCCTCCCGAGGCCCCACAGTCTCCACCATAACCAACTAGCGGGAGCCTGGCCTGGAGGCCTCGCTGCTCAGTTCAGTCCTGTCCGCGCCCAGAGGGCACTGAGCGCTGAAACAAGGTGGTCTCTCCGGCCCGGCCAGCCCCTCGCCAAGGCCCAGGAAGGGCAGCCCCCGCGAGCACACCACCCGCCCCTCGCGGTCACCATTCAGCTGAGCCCCCCGCCCCGCCCCGCCCCGCCCTTGCGGCCAGCTCGCCTTCTCCGTGGTGATGTTGGTCTCCGCGTCGTGGCGCTTCTGCGTGAAGATGTTGAAGACGGCGTGGGAGGGGCTGCTGCTCTCGTCCATGTTCGTGGCCGCCACCGTCCTGGGGGACAGAAGCCGCACATGGTCACCTGGAGTCGTGGTCGGGCGTGAGGGCCGCTGGTGGTGCCAGCCCGCTTGGCGAGGACACACTGCTGCGGCCACTTTGTCCGCGCATGGACAGGGCCCACATGACCTGCCCGCTGCGCCAGCCCCAGTGCCTGCAGCCCCCAGCTCGAGCCGGGCACACGGGGGGCCGTGACCGGGGATCTCTTGGCCTCCAGGGGCTCAGAGGAGCCCCGCTATTGCTCCCTTGACGCCCGGGACAGCAGCCTATGGGCACTGACTTGATCAGACCCCTAGGAAAAGAGGGGTGGAGGCTACTGCCCATCCCCCTCCATCTGCCTCAGGAGAAGGCCCGAGGCTCCTGGAGCAGAGGCCAGGACCCAAGGCCACCGACGTGTGGAGCCCCAGGAAGGCCCAGGCTGGGCTTGCCGTCTGAGAGCTCCCGCACGGAGAGGCCACACGGAGCCACGACCGCACCCCGGGTGTTGGCTGCTGACCCAGGAGTCCTCGCGCTGGGTACAGACTGGGGTGTCACCACGCCGCCAGGGCGGTGCAGCCATGGAGACCAGCAGCTTGGGGCTGGCAGTGCCGGGGGGCTGACCCTCTCCATACGCCCCGAGCAGGCCGAGCTGGGCCTCACAGCCAGTCCCCGCCCAGGGTAGCCACCCCCACCCCAGGGTGCACAGCTGGACTCCCCAGGAGGAGTGGGCCCTGTGGAGGTGACAGGGTCCCCAGCACTGGGCAAGCTGGAGGTCCCTGGCAAGCTGGCAGGTGCCGTGAATGGCCTCAGGCCCAGGCAGGCCCCACGGGGACACCAACAGGCCCACAAGGAAGGTCTTCCTTGGAGAGACTTGTGGCTGCGTGTGTGGTGGGGGAAGGCGGGGGGAGGGGGGGGAGCGTCACCGCACACACCGGGCCTTGTTCCCTGAGTCCATGAGGTCCTGGATGTCATTGTAGGAGGTGACAGCCAGCTTGGACAGGTCCTCCACGTAGGGCCCTAATAGCGGGTGCTCTCTCACGCGCAGATTGCCCTTATTCTTGGGGTTCAGGAGGTCACGGACACGCTCGCAGTAGATCTCCATGTAGCTGACCTGCGGGGAGGAGCCGACGTCAGGGACCCCCCTCGGTGGGGGCTCCGGGGCACGCAGTGTGCCCAAGCCATCCAGTGGACCCAGGGCCCCGGCTGGAATGTGTAAGCAGGGCAGCAGCCCCCCGCCACCTGCCCACCCACGCCCACGGCAGGTGCTGGCCCAAGGAGGTCACCCTGGGCCCACTCGGCCGTGGCCCAGCCCGAGCCCCGCAGCCCGGAGAAGCTACTCCATACACACCGTGGAGAGGACACTGCCCCCGGTCCCGTGCCCAGCATGGGGCAGGTGTCATTGTAACACACATGTGTGACGGCAGAATAAGGGTGACTGGGACAGACAGCAGGGAGCCCGACCTCCACAGGGTAAGGACATGTTACCGTTGGTGGTGTCGCTGAGGCGGGAGAAGAGGTCCTCACAGAGCTGCCAGGACAGAGGACGTGGTCAGACGGGATCGGCGGGCTCCTGCACCCAGGCCGGACCCTGCTGCCCCAGATCCTCCCTCCGCGCCCTCACGGTCCACCGTAAGGCACTGAGAAGGCCTGCAGCCAAGGAGCCACTGTCTTCTGCTAACTCGGGCCCGGCTGGCGTCTGATCCTCTCGGTCTCCTCACACTGGCCTCGTCTCCACAAGTTGGAGAGCCCACCACGCTCCAGACCACCCAGCACTCTCCCGTGCCCTGGCCAGATCTGGGACTGATCCGCTCAGATTCAGAGCCCACCACGTGGGCCTCCCCGTGTCTTGAGCCCCTCTGCCTGCCTGGAGCATGCGCCCTCACAGCCCTCCCCGGGAAAGGCTGCCCGCACCAGCAGCCATCCCAGCCTCCCTGTCATGGCTGTTACCGTGGTGGGTGCTGGCCAGGCCTGGGCCCCTCCACGGCTCCTCATCCACGGATCTGCTCTCCAGCCTCTTCACGGCGGCCTGCCCCACGCTGCCCCTCCTGCCCGGCCCCAGCCTCCCGGTTTCCCCTCCCTCCGGGCTCTCTGGGGTCTTTTCCGCCCTCCCCAGGCCCCGCCCCACATCGCGCCCCGCCCAGGTCCCGCCCCGGTCCGCCCACCCGCCACCGTACCTGCGGGATGATGCCCTGCTGGTCCTTCTCCTGCTTGCCCGTCATGGTGTAGGACTTGCCGGCCCCGGTCTGTCCGTAGGCGAAGATGCAGACGTTGTAGCCCTCGAAGGCGTGCTGCAGCATCTCCTCGCCAATGTCGCGGTACACCTGCTTCTGCGAGGCGTAGTTGATGATGTTTTCTGGCTGCAGAACGAGGAGGGGAGCGGCTGCAGGAGGCTGGGAGCCGAGGCCTCCCTCAGCCCACTGTCTTCACTGGGCGCCCGCATGGCACCGCAGGCCTCGGGGGCCAGGGCCAGCCTAGTGGGAAGGGCACCTGCCC
>JAIOJX010000026.1:48733355-48777176 GCA_022376925.1 Tragulus kanchil
TGCTGTGAAGATTTCTACACATCCTCTCTCCTCCCTGGCGCTAAACTTCATCTGTGGTGGGGGGAAGCTGCATTCCTCTGATGAAAGATGATGTGAAGCATCGGTAGGAGCCTACTTATTGATCATTAAAATGCTTTCTTTTTTTTTGCCAAGTTGTATATCTTTTCATTATTGAGTTGCAATAATTCTCCATACGTTCTGAAGACAAGTTCCTTGTCTTCTAATTGTTTTCCAAGTGTTTCCTCCCAGGTCCTGGTGTGCTGTGCTTCGTCGCTCAGTCGTGTCTGACTCTCTGACCCCATGGACGGTAGCCCGCCAGGGTCCTCTGTCCATAGGATTCTCCAGGCAGGAATCCTGGAGGGGGCAGCCATTTCTTCCTCCAGAGATCAAGCCCACCTCTTCTGCGTCACAGGCAGGTTCTTTACCATCTGAACCACCTGGGAAGGCCAGGTCCTGGTCATTTTTTTTCCCTCTGGTCATTTTTAAACACTGTCTTCTGATAAGCACTTCTAGAAGTTTTAGCTTTGCATTTTACGTTTAGGTTTAAGATCCATTTTGACTTCGCGTCTGATTTTTTGTGACAAGCGTAAGGTCTGTGACCAGAGCCTTCAAAGTGTGGTTTTGCTGGCTGTCCTTTTGGATCCAGCCCGTTTGCTGAGAGGCTTGTCCTCTTGTCCTTGGACAGCTCCAGGTCATGGATGTGAGCTGATGAAGGTTGAGCTGAAGAACTGATGCTTTTGAACTTGGACAGCAAGGAGATCAAATCAGTCAATCCTCAAGGAAACCAACCCTGAATATTTACTAGAAGGACTGACGCTGAAGCTCTAATACTCAGGCCACCTGATGTGAAAGCTGACACGATGGAAAAGCCCCTGATGCTGGGAAAGATGAGGGCAGGAGGAGACGGGGACGACAGAGCATGAGGCGGTTGGATGGCGTCCCTGACTCAATGAATGTGAGTTTGAGCAAACTCTGGGGGATAATGAAGGACCGGGAAGCCAGGAGCGCTGCAGTCCATGGGGGTGCAAAGAGGAGGACACAATTCAGTGACTGAACAACAGCAATAGGAGCAAGGTAGGAGATGCTCGGTGTCTAAGAACACAGTGCTGTGAAGATTTCTACACATCCTCTCTCCTCCCTGGCGCTAAACTTCATCTGTGGTGGGGGGAAGCTGCATTCCTCTGATGAAAGATGATGTGAAGCATCGGTAGGAGCCTACTTATTGATCATTAAAATGCTTTCTTTTCTTTTTTTTTGCCAAGTTGTATATCTTTTCATTATTGAGTTGCAATAATTCTCCATACGTTCTGAAGACAAGTTCCTTGTCTTCTAATTGTTTTCCAAGTGTTTCCTCCCAGGTCCTGGTGTGCTGTGCTTCGTCGCTCAGTCGTGTCTGACTCTCTGACCCCATGGACGGTAGCCCGCCAGGGTCCTCTGTCCATAGGATTCTCCAGGCAGGAATCCTGGAGGGGGCAGCCATTTCTTCCTCCAGAGATCAAGCCCACCTCTTCTGCGTCACAGGCAGGTTCTTTACCATCTGAACCACCTGGGAAGGCCAGGTCCTGGTCATTTTTTTTCCCTCTGGTCATTTTTAAACACTGTCTTCTGATAAGCACTTCTAGAAGTTTTAGCTTTGCATTTTACGTTTAGGTTTAAGATCCATTTTGACTTCGCGTCTGATTTTTTGTGACAAGCGTAAGGTCTGTGACCAGAGCCTTCAAAGTGTGGTTTTGCTGGCTGTCCTTTTGGTCCAGCCCCGTTTGCTGAGAGGCTTGTCCTCTTGTCCTTGGACAGCCTTTGCTCCATTGTCAAAGTCAGCTGACCCCGTGTGGGTCTGTTTCTGGGCTCTCTCCTCTGTGCCGTCGATCTATATGTCTGCTTCAGCACCAGCATCACAGCATCTTGAGTGTTTACATGTTTATTTTTACTTATTTAATTGCAGCATGCAGGATCTTCCATCTTGGTTGCAGCATGTGAACTCTTAGGTGTATGTGGGATCTAGTGCCCTGTCCAGGGATTGAAACTGGGCCCCCTGGATTGGGAAGGTGGCGTCTTAGCCACTGGACCACCAGGGCAGTCCCTGTCCTGATTTGTGATACCTTATGGTTAAGTCTTGAAGCTGGGTGGTATGAGTCCTATAAATGTGATTCTTCTTCAGGACTGTTAGCTCTTCCGGGTCTTTGGCCTTGACATACACATTTTGGATTCCCTTTGTTAATATCTGACTAGTGTCCTGGCGTCGTGATTGGGGATGTATTGAGTCTATGTGTGTCTTCATTCACTTCAGTCGTGTCCAGCTCTTTGCAACCCCATGGACTGGAGCCCGCCAGGCTTCTCTGTCAACGGAATTCTCCAGGTAAAGCTACTGGAGTGGGTTGCCATGCCCTCCTCCAGGGGATTTTTCCCAATCCAGGGATTAAGCCTGCATCTCCTGCGTCTCCGGCACTGGCAAGCAGGTTCTTTACCACAAGCACCCCCTGGTGAGCCTGTTGAGTCTATAGTCCAAGCGGGAGAGCTTGTCTTGACGTCAGTGAGGCTTGTACTCAGTGAGCACAGAACGTTTCTCCATTTACCCACACCTTGGATTCCTTTCACCAGAATTTGGTTGTTTTCTACATCAGATCCTGAGCATACTTGTTTGATTGTTACTATATATATATTTTTAAAAGAACTTATTTCTCTCCTTTTTTTTGGCACTACTATAAATGGTGTTTTTAAAATTTCAAATTCTAATTGTTGATGGTACACAGGCGGCCACCAACTTTTAATTTTTATTTTAATTACTCCACTTGGGGCAGCAATGAGTAGCTGCTTTAAACATCTGTGTATCCATTTTTTCTAGGGCACAGGTTTTCATTTCTTTAGAAATTCCCAAACCCATGTCCAGAGTGACGGTACCTTTTGCGTTGTCACAAACAACAGTGCGCAGAGTGTTCCAGCTGCTTTCTCTCCTCACCTGCACTTGATAGTGTCAGGTTTGGGTTTTAATTTAAGTCTTGTAAATACGTGAGCAGTGGTATTGTTTAGCATTTTTAACTTAGGTGTTTGCCTTACCAGTGACTTTTGAGTATTTTTCTTAAACAGAATTTACCCTTTATTCTTATCACACTATTTGAAAAATTTTACATACAAGGAATATTATATTACATTATGCTATTTTTTCTTCTTGTTGTTGTGTACTGCCAAACATCAACATGAATCAGCCATAGGTATACATACATTCCCTCCCTCTTGAACTTCTCTCCTGCCTCCCTCCACATCCGCCCCCCGCCCAGGTTGTTACACAGCCCATTTGAGTTCCCTTAGTTCTACAGCAAATTTCCATTGGTTGTCTATTTTACATCTGGTAAAGTAAGTCGCTGTGTTACTCTTTCCATTCGTCTCAACCACTTTTCCCTCCCCCCAATGTCTGTAAGTCTGATCGCTATGTCTGTTTCTCCACTGCTGCCCTGCCCTATTGTCTGTTTTTTACCCTATCGCGCCCTCCAGGAATTCCCAGTACAGGATTAAGGCCTGCTATCTCCTGCGCTCCGGCACTGGCAAGCAGGTTCTTTACCACAAGCACCCCTGGTGAGCCTGTTGAGTCTATAGTCCAAGCGGGAGAGCTTGTCTTGACGTCAGTGAGGCTTGTACTCAGTGAGCACAGAACGTTTCTCCATTTACCCACACCTTGGATTCCTTTCACCAGAATTTGGTTGTTTTCTACATCAGATCCTGAGCATACTTGTTTGATTGTTACTATATATATATTTTTAAAAGAACTTATTTCTCTCCTTTTTTTTGGCACTACTATAAATGGTGTTTTTAAAATTTCAAATTCTAATTGTTGATGGTACACAGGCGGCCACCAACTTTTAATTTTTATTTTAATTACTCCACTTGGGGCAGCAATGAGTAGCTGCTTTAAACATCTGTGTATCCATTTTTTCTAGGGCACAGGTTTTCATTTCTTTAGAAATTCCCAAACCCATGTCCAGAGTGACGGTACCTTTTGCGTTGTCACAAACAACAGTGCGCAGAGTGTTCCAGCTGCTTTCTCTCACCTGCACTTGATAGTGTCAGGTTTGGGTTTTAATTTAAGTCTTGTAAATACGTGAGCAGTGGTATTGTTTAGCATTTTTAACTTAGGTGTTTGCCTTACCAGTGACTTTTGAGTATTTTTCTTAAACAGAATTTACCCTTTATTCTTATCACACTATTTGAAAAATTTTACATACAAGGAATATTATATTACATTATGCTATTTTTTCTTCTTGTTGTTGTGTACTGCCAAACATCAACATGAATCAGCCATAGGTATACATACATTCCCTCCCTCTTGAACTTCTCTCCTGCCTCCCTCCACATCCGCCCCCCGCCCAGGTTGTTACACAGCCCATTTGAGTTCCCTTAGTTCTACAGCAAATTTCCATTGGTTGTCTATTTTACATCTGGTAAAGTAAGTCGCTGTGTTACTCTTTCCATTCGTCTCAACCACTTTTCCCTCCCCCCAATGTCTGTAAGTCTGATCGCTATGTCTGTTTCTCCACTGCTGCCCTGCATACACATTCATCAGTACCATCTTTCCAGATTCCAAATGCATGTGTTAGTATACAATATTTATATTTCCCTGACTTACTTCCCTCTGTATAATAGGCTTTAGGTTCATCCATATCATTAGAACTGTCTCAAATGCATTTCTTCTTATGGCTGAGTAATATTTCATTGTATATATGAAACACAGCTTCTTTATCCATTCATCTGTTGATGGACATCTAGTTGCTTAACGTTGCTCATTGTCTGGGGACAAGTCTGTGCCAGAGGTATGACTGTGATGTATCTTCTCCTCATCTGCAGCTTGTCTTTTTTTTTTTTTTCATCATTTATTTTTCATCCATCTTTATTCTTTGGCCTGTGTGGGCCTCCCATCACAGTGGCCTCTCTCGTTGCAGAGCACTGGCTCTGGGCACATGTGCTCCAGGGCACTGGCTCATAATTGGACACACTGGTCCAGCTGCTCTGCAGCATGTGGGGTCTTGTAGGACCAGGGATCGAACCGGTGCCCCTTGCACTGCAAGGCGGACTCTCTAACCACTGGACCACCAGGGAAGCCCTGTAGCTTGCCTTTTAATTTTCCTCCACAGAGCAAAAATAAAGTTCAACCTTGCATTTCTTTTTTTTCCTTTTTATGGATAGAGCTTTTGGTGGTGTACCCAACAACACGGTGCCTAGCTGTGTATTCTGAAGATTTCCTTGAAATAGTATTTTCCTCTAGAAATATTATAGATTTAGACTTTACATAACATTTTGAGTCATTTTTTTGTATACAGTGTTAGGTGCGTTTTAAAAAACATGTCAAAGTCCAACAGTTCCAACATTACTTGTTGAACAGTCTGTCCTTTCTCTATGGGTTGCTTTTCTGTCTTTATAGAAAACAACTGGCTACGTCCACTTCTGCACTGTGCTCAGCTCCTCGGTCACGTCCACCCCTTTGCCACCCCAGGCACTGTAGCCCGCCAGGCTCCTCTGCCCATGGGATTCTCCAGGCGAGAACACTGGAGTGGGCTGCCATGCCCTTCGTGGAATGTTGTCGAGGGTACTGGTTTCTGTGTTGGGGAAGGACACTGGTCTGGGGTTTTACCTTCATGGGAAGCCTTTTTCTGGTTTGGGTATGAGGTAATGCTGACCACATAAAAGGACCTGAGGTTGCCTGGGCATGAGGCTGGCAGCACAGGGCTGGGGCACCTGGAGCGCTCAGACAGGCGCAGCCAGTGCTGAGGGAAGCAGGTCGATGGCCCCACCATACCCACCACCTGGTCCTTACCACCCCTCAAGCTGTCTCCCCTCTCTGCCTGGTCACTGGGAGGTGCATGCTGTCCCCCAACAGTGCTGGACACCTGTCCCGGTGGCTGTTTAAGTCCCCAGCAGACAGACCAACACACCAATAAAGGCAAGCGGGGACCCGTGGGTCTGCTGTTGCATCAAGAGCCATGTTCATTTCTTAACTGGACAGAGCTGAAGTGCACACACACGGATCAGGAGCCTAGAGCCTAACACTTGGGTTTAGGACATCAGGGAATAGTCCTTACATCAGGGGGGCGGTTACGGTTCAGGGGCTGGGGCCACACAACCACGTATGTACAAGCCATGGGGACTCGGGGGCCGGCCGGCCACAGGAGGCACGGGCCTGGGGGGAAGCCACAGCCTCATGTCTGTCCCGGGGTTGAGAAAGGAGGGTGGCTCCGGGTCTCCGTGCCGGGGAGAGCGGAGGAGGACCAGCGAGGCGACGCCGTGCGTGCTGTAACATCGGGGACATTAGGGGCCCTCCCCGAACGCCTGGCCACATCCGCCCTGGAGGCGCCCAGGTGGGAGGCAGGACGGTCGGGAAACACTGCTGCCGCCCTGGTGTGCATGTGTGTGCTCATGTGCCTGAGCGTGTGTGTGTGTGTTTGTGAGTGTGTGTGCACTGTCAGTGAACGAAACGTTGGCATCTTATGCTCGGAGCACCGAGGCCTTGAAACTTACAAGCGTCTCAACACCTGCCCCTGGCACCAGCCAGGTCACAGAAGCCCAGATTCTCCCTCCCTCCCGGGGCCCTCCCAGGACCCCCTGGGAAGGCACGCCCCCTCCCTGGAGGGCCCGAGAGCCCTCTGTCGGCCAGCAGGGCCGGCTCTCAAAGTTGGCAGCTGCGACCTGAGTGACCTCGAGTGCTGAAACAGAGCTGCGGCTTCCTCATCGTTCCCTCCCCCGTGGGACACAGCACCACCCTCCACCTGACCTTCCTGTCTGCACCCCACAACCTGAGGACCCCGAGGCCTTCAGACCAGCCTTCTGTGTCACAGACGGGAGGCTGAGCCCCGAACCACCTCTCCCCGGCTCACACGGCACAGGACTCGGGAGAGCAGCTCTCCTGACTCACAGATGGAATGCCTGACCCCGGGAGCAGGCCTGTAAGGAGGAAGTGCTGGCGGGCAAGGGACACACAGAGCTCCCAGGTGGCAGGGGGCCGGGACGAAGTGGCGGTGGAGGCCCCCGTGGCTGTGGAGGCCTCCGACCTTGGGTCTGCTGTTGCATCAAGAGCCATGTATTCTTAACTGGACAGAGCTGAAGTGCACACACACGGATCAGGAGCCTAGAGCCTAACACTTGGGTTTAGGACATCAGGGAATAGTCCTTACATCAGGGGGGCGGTTACGGTTCAGGGGCTGGGGCCACACAACCACGTATGTACAAGCCATGGGGACTTGGGGGCCGGCCGGCCACAGGAGGCACGGGCCTGGGGGGAAGCCACAGCCTCATGTCTGTCCCGGGGTTGAGAAAGGAGGGTGGCTCCGGGTCTCCGTGCCGGGGAGAGCGGAGGAGGACCAGCGAGGCGACGCCGTGCGTGCTGTAACATCGGGGACATTAGGGGCCCTCCCCGAACGCCTGGCCACATCCGCCCTGGAGGCGCCCAGGTGGGAGGCAGGACGGTCGGGAAACACTGCTGCCGCCCTGGTGTGCATGTGTGTGCTCATGTGCCTGAGCGTGTGTGTGTGTTTGTGAGTGTGTGTGCACTGTCAGTGAACGAAACGTTGGCATCTTATGCTCGGAGCACCGAGGCCTTGAAACTTACAAGCGTCTCAACACCTGCCCCTGGCACCAGCCAGGTCACAGAAGCCCAGATTCTCCCTCCCTCCCGGGGCCCTCCCAGGACCCCCTGGGAAGGCACGCCCCCTCCCTGGAGGGCCCGAGAGCCCTCTGTCGGCCAGCAGGGCCGGCTCTCAAAGTTGGCAGCTGCGACCTGAGTGACCTCGAGTGCTGAAACAGAGCTGCGGCTTCCTCATCGTTCCCTCCCCCGTGGGACACAGCACCACCCTCCACCTGACCTTCCTGTCTGCACCCCACAACCTGAGGACCCCGAGGCCTTCAGACCAGCCTTCTGTGTCACAGACGGGAGGCTGAGCCCCGAACCACCTCTCCCCGGCTCACACGGCACAGGACTCGGGAGAGCAGCTCTCCTGACTCACAGATGGAATGCCTGACCCCGGGAGCAGGCCTGTAAGGAGGAAGTGCTGGCGGGCAAGGGACACACAGAGCTCCCAGGTGGCAGGGGGCCGGGACGAAGTGGCGGTGGAGGCCCCCGTGGCTGTGGAGGCCTCCGACCTTGGGCGAGTCCTCAGCCATGCCCTGCTGAACAGGCGCCCTACAGGCTAGCTGGCCTCAGACACCTGTGCGCCGGCAAGAGGGCCTCAGGTTCTCGTGAGGCCGCGGCCTCAGGCTGGCTGACCTGAGTGGCCATGGCCCGGGCCTGCTGCTCTGGTCTCCCTGCAGGAAGGTGGAGCTCTTGGAACTGTCCATCTTAGAACTCACCTGCCCGTCTTCCTCCCTGCCCTGCGGCCCCCATGAAGGCCAGGGTCAGTGCCTGCTGAAGAGGGGCTGTCGCCCCCGCTCTCCGCTCTCGACCTCCACCTCCAGGGACCTTCAGGGGGAGCTCAGGCCTCCCGGTTTCTGGACAGCATTCGATTTTAGTCTAGAACATGAGCTTCTGTCAACTGCTCTCGGGGGCCCCCAGAGGGGATGGGCCTTCTGCTGTGGTTTCTGCTTTCCTTTCAGCTAAAAAGAGGCTGAGTGCGCCTTTGGGAAGAGAGACAGGTCACGTGGTCTCTCCGACCAGTGTCTCAGCCCAGGCTGACCCTGCCCGGTCCTGGGCGACCCTCGGGCATGGTGTAGGAAGAAGGATGAAAAGGGTATCTGTCACAAGAGGCCAGCACAAGACTGGGCGACACCCTCGGACACAGGGGACGGCCCTGGATGACAGATGACCCAGCGCGGGCGCTGGCCGCCCGCATCCGTGCCCCTGGGGGCTCCGCACGGGATTCACAGACGTTCCTCTCTTGGCAGAAAGAGGGTCGGCCGCGGACTTCCTCCCCGCAGCGGCCTGGGGCTCACCCCACATCTCACTGCTGGCTCTACCGCCCTTCGCTGCCAGGACCACCGCAAGACCCAGCCCCTGTATCCGGCCGGCCTGGACACTGGGCACCACTTGGTGGG
Source organism: Tragulus kanchil (assembly GCA_022376925.1). Classification (NCBI taxonomy): domain Eukaryota; kingdom Metazoa; phylum Chordata; class Mammalia; order Artiodactyla; family Tragulidae; genus Tragulus; species Tragulus kanchil. The sequence goes on from JAIOJX010000026.1 coordinate 48,742,365, forward strand.
GTCCTGACCTTCTCTCTCCCAGACCAGTGCCCGCTGCTCCAGCCCACTCCCACGTGCTCCCAGGGACGGGCCGCCGATGTGGCCTGGACAGCCACAACTCAGGGGAGAGATGTGGGTCCCACCTCCTTACAAGTGCCCCGTGTCCCCTGTGCTGCTTGGCCTTCAGGCATCAGACACGCCGACACACACGTGGACACACACAGAGGCCCTACCGTGGCTGTGGGGGCCCTGAGGCTGATGCCCTGCTGAACAGGCGCCCTACAGGCTAGCGGGCCTCAGACACCCGTGCGCGGGCAAGACGGCCTCAGGTTCTCGTGAGGCCGCGGCCTCAGGCTGGCTGACCTGAGTGGCCATGGCCCGGCCTGCTGCTCTGGTCTCCTGCAGGAAGGTGGAGCTCTTGGAACTGTCCATCTTAGAACTCACCTGCCCGTCTTCCTCCCTGCCCTGCGGCCCCCATGAAGGCCAGGGTCAGTGCCTGCTGAAGAGGGGCTGTCGCCCCCGCTCTCCGCTCTCGACCTCCACCTCCAGGGACCTTCAGGGGGAGCTCAGGCCTCCCGGTTTCTGGACAGCATTCGATTTTAGTCTAGAACATGAGCTTCTGTCAACTGCTCTCGGGGGCCCCCAGAGGGGATGGGCCTTCTGCTGTGGTTTCTGCTTTCCTTTCAGCTAAAAAGAGGCTGAGTGCGCCTTTGGGAAGAGAGACAGGTCACGTGGTCTCTCCGACCAGTGTCTCAGCCCAGGCTGACCCTGCCCGGTCCTGGGCGACCCTCGGGCATGGTGTAGGAAGAAGGATGAAAAGGGTATCTGTCACAAGAGGCCAGCACAAGACTGGGCGACACCCTCGGACACAGGGGACGGCCCTGGATGACAGATGACCCAGCGCGGGCGCTGGCCGCCCGCATCCGTGCCCCTGGGGGCTCCGCACGGGATTCACAGACGTTCCTCTCTTGGCAGAAAGAGGGTCGGCCGCGGACTTCCTCCCCGCAGCGGCCTGGGGCTCACCCCACATCTCACTGCTGGCTCTACCGCCCTTCGCTGCCAGGACCACCGCAAGACCCAGCCCCTGTATCCGGCCGGCCTGGACACTGGGCACCACTTGGTGGGGTCCTGACCTTCTCTCTCCCAGACCAGTGCCCGCTGCTCCAGCCCACTCCCACGTGCTCCCAGGGACGGGCCGCCGATGTGGCCTGGACAGCCACAACTCAGGGGAGAGATGTGGGTCCCACCTCCTTACAAGTGCCCCGTGTCCCCTGTGCTGCTTGGCCTTCAGGCATCAGACACGCCGACACACACGTGGACACACACAGAGGCCCCAGGTGCCGTGGGGAGAGGCCGCAGCTCCAGCTGGGGTGGAAGCGTCCCTGTGGTGCTGGCCCGTCCAGCCGCCGCCTCCCTGTGGTGCGCCGTCTGTCCCTAAGAGCCTTGGAGGTGTGTGTGGGAGCAAGGCGGGGCCCATCTGAATCCTACAGGACTATGTGAAGGCATTAGAAATAAATACTTATAAATAGAACACAGTCTTATAGTTACTGTCTGAGTGGACTGTTTCAACGTCACTAACTAATGTATATTAATTATAAGTCTGTCTATGCTTAAAAAAATATTAGAACGGCAGAGACCCCCGTGTGACTCCTGCTCTCTGGCCTCTCCCAGCTCCTCCCCCGGGGTGCGTCCAGAAAACAGAAAGGACAGCACGCGCGGCCTCTGCTGGGAGCACAGGTCGTGTGGGAAGTCCCGGGCCAGAGGCGGGCTCCGGGGCCAGGCACTGGCGCCAGGGAACTGGGGGCGCGCCCGTGGCCCGGCGGGGGCGGGGCTGGGCGGCCGAGGACGCAGCGATGGTGACGGACAGGACGGGGGGCGGGGCCGGCCGCTGGCGTCCCGAGGGCGCGGCTCAGACCCGCATCTGGGCGGACCTCCTTCTCGAGAGCTTGGACCTGCCGGCGCCGAGAGAGGAGGCGGTCAGGGGCAGCGGGTGTCCGGAGGCTGGCGTGAGGGGCATCGAGGGCCGTACCCTTGCGTCCCGACCGCCGGATTCACGGAACCCCTGTCTCCTGTCCCTGGGACTCAGTGGGAGCAGCCCCCCTCCCCGTCCCCGCGCCCACAGCCTCCTTTAAAACGTCCCCAGCTGGGGACGAGGATCCTCCCCCAGGGGCCCGGCTGTCCTCCATAAAGGCCCCCTCCCCCTGGCCGACGGTCTGCCTGGACGCCCTGGGGATCTAACCCCGGGTGGGCAGCCAGGAGCCTCCAGGGCAGCCATACCGTAGGGTTCCAGCCAGGAGGGGGTTGAAGGCGTACAGCCAGTCGTGCATGTCCTTGTCGCTGTTGGCCCCTGTAGCAAGGGGGGGGTCCCACCTCCTTACAAGTGCCCCGTGTCCCCTGTGCTGCTTGGCCTTCAGGCATCAGACACGCCGACACACACGTGGACACACACAGAGGCCCCAGGTGCCGTGGGGAGAGGCCGCAGCTCCAGCTGGGGTGGAAGCGTCCCTGTGGTGCTGGCCCGTCCAGCCGCCGCCTCCTGTGGTGCGCCGTCTGTCCCTAAGAGCCTTGGAGGTGTGTGTGGGAGCAAGGCGGGGCCCATCTGAATCCTACAGGACTATGTGAAGGCATTAGAAATAAATACTTATAAATAGAACACAGTCTTATAGTTACTGTCTGAGTGGACTGTTTCAACGTCACTAACTAATGTATATTAATTATAAGTCTGTCTATGCTTAAAAAAATATTAGAACGGCAGAGACCCCCGTGTGACTCCTGCTCTCTGGCCTCTCCCAGCTCCTCCCCCGGGGTGCGTCCAGAAAACAGAAAGGACAGCACGCGCGGCCTCTGCTGGGAGCACAGGTCGTGTGGGAAGTCCCGGGCCAGAGGCGGGCTCCGGGGCCAGGCACTGGCGCCAGGGAACTGGGGGCGCGCCCGTGGCCCGGCGGGGGCGGGGCTGGGCGGCCGAGGACGCAGCGATGGTGACGGACAGGACGGGGGGCGGGGCCGGCCGCTGGCGTCCCGAGGGCGCGGCTCAGACCCGCATCTGGGCGGACCTCCTTCTCGAGAGCTTGGACCTGCCGGCGCCGAGAGAGGAGGCGGTCAGGGGCAGCGGGTGTCCGGAGGCTGGCGTGAGGGGCATCGAGGGCCGTACCCTTGCGTCCCGACCGCCGGATTCACGGAACCCCTGTCTCCTGTCCCTGGGACTCAGTGGGAGCAGCCCCCCTCCCCGTCCCCGCGCCCACAGCCTCCTTTAAAACGTCCCCAGCTGGGGACGAGGATCCTCCCCCAGGGGCCCGGCTGTCCTCCATAAAGGCCCCCTCCCCCTGGCCGACGGTCTGCCTGGACGCCCTGGGGATCTAACCCCGGGTGGGCAGCCAGGAGCCTCCAGGGCAGCCATACCGTAGGGTTCCAGCCAGGAGGGGGTTGAAGGCGTACAGCCAGTCGTGCATGTCCTTGTCGCTGTTGGCCTGTAGCAGGATGCCCCGGTGCTCCGTGCACACCGCAAACGTGTTGGGCGTCTGCAGAGGTGGCCGCGAGAGGCGCACCGGGCCTCCCGAGCTCGACTTGGGGCCGGGAGGGGGTGGGAGGGAAGGGGCTGAGGGGAAGACCCGCGGGAGGGGTCCTGTGTCCCCACCTACCGTCCAGACACCCCTGCTTCATGCTGTAGCCGCTCATCCCGTGGCCACGCCCCAGGCTCCCCGCACCATTCTGCATCCCTGGGGCAGGAGGCAGGGTCCCTTCCCCGGGCGGGGGCTGGGCCACTGGCCCAGGCCCATCCCTCCTGCCTCTTATCTCAAGCCCGAGCCCTCAGCATGGCGGGTGTTGCGCTCCGGTGCCCACAGCCAGGAGGAGTCAGAGCTGCTCACACACAGGGTCAGGCCACCGCCTGTCCAGAGGGGACGGGGCAAAGGCAGGGAGGCTCCTGGGCCCACTGCCCTGCTCCCTCTGCAGGCGTCCCTGGAGGCAGGGCTGTGTCTGTTAGCCGTCCTTCGAATTAACGCTCGCTGGTCACTGCTGGCTGTCACCAGGACAAGCCCCGCGGCAGGCAGAGTGACCCCAGGACGTGAGCGGCTGACCCCTACATACCCACCTGTGACACACTCTGCATCGGTTGGGCAGTGAGTGGAGGCAGGCCCCACGAGGGACCGGGCCTGGGTCCCTCCCCCCTGCCAGCCCGGGCCCCGCCAGCTGCCGGCCATGGCGCACCTTGAGCATGGCCTGCTGGTCCTCGCTGTACTCGACCTGGGCGGTGGACAGGTTGAGCACGAACCTCTCCACGGCGTCCTTGTCGCTGTTGTACATGTAGGCGTAGGGCCGCCGCACCACCACGAAGCGCTTGGCCCAGCGGGCCGTGTGCGGCTCCAGGAAGCGCAGGTACCCCTTCTTGGAGACGATGGGGCTGGTGGGGGCGGGGTGGGGATGGGTCACAACCGCCTTTCTGCAGCCGTCCACCAGCCCCAGCCCCGGCCCCGGCTCTGGGCCTGCCTCCTGCCCTGTGTCAGCTCATTTTCCACCCCAGCCCTCGTAGGGGAGGTCTCCTGAGCCCCGGCACACAGCTGCCCCTGCCCCTGGCCGGGGGCATGGTCTGCTGACCCCTGGCACAGAGCTGCCCGTCCCTTGTTGGAGGGGCGGTCTGCTGATCCCCAGCACTGCCCCTGGTCGGGACAGCCGCCTGCCCTGCAGAGGCAGAGCGAGGGGCATCCTCAGAACCCCGCTGGGCAGGGTCCCTACCCACCTGACCCGGCTCTCCTGGATGTCAGGAACCAGCAGGTGCTGGGGCTCCTTGCCAGCCTCCGTCGCCCGGGCAGGGGAGGGGAGCTTCTTGGCCTCTGCCTCTGGCAGGGGCTCAGGCTCCGGGGCTGGACGGCCTGGAGCAGGGCTGTGGGGTCCCGGGAAAGCGGGCGAAGCCGCTGCGCCACGGCAGGAGGCGCCGCCTCTGCTGGGCTCCCAGAGGCCAGCGTTACCCCTCAGGGCAGCCGGGGGCACCAGCCGGGTCCGCGGGCTGCCAGCACGGTCTCTAGCGGCGCGTGCCCGCCACCCGCCTCCACCCCGTGAAAGCGGCTCTCCGTCCAGTCTCGAGACTCAGGCTGGCTGCCTCGGCTCTCAGAGGCCCTTTGCACGGAGGAGTGGCTGGTCCGTGGCAGCCGCCTGGCCCACAGGACCAACACGGTGGCCAGGGGGCCTGCCTCAGGACGGTCCCCAGAGAACTAGATACCTTTTCCTTTAAGAGGAAAGAGACCCCGAGGCGCTAGAAGATCTGAGGGACCGCACATGAGAGGTGTTAGCAGCAGGCCACCCGCCCCTCCTTGAGCATGGCCTGCTGGTCCTCGCTGTACTCGACCTGGGCGGTGGACAGGTTGAGCACGAACCTCCACGGCGCCTTGTCGCTGTTGTACATGTAGGCGAGGGCCGCGCACCACCACGAAGCGCTTGGCCCAGCGGGCCGTGTGCGGCTCCAGGAAGCGCAGGTACCCCTTCTTGGAGACGATGGGGCTGGTGGGGGCGGGGTGGGGATGGGTCACAACCGCCTTTCTGCAGCCGTCCACCAGCCCCAGCCCGCCGCGGCTCTGGGCCTGCCTCCTGCCCTGTGTCAGCTCATTTTCCACCCCAGCCCTCGTAGGGGAGGTCTCCTGAGCCCCGGCACACAGCTGCCCCTGCCCCTGGCCGGGGGCATGGTCTGCTGACCCCTGGCACAGAGCTGCCCGTCCCTTGTTGGAGGGGCGGTCTGCTGATCCCCAGCACTGCCCCTGGTCGGGACAGCCGCCTGCCCTGCAGAGGCAGAGCGAGGGGCATCCTCAGAACCCCGCTGGGCAGGGTCCCTACCCACCTGACCCGGCTCTCCTGGATGTCAGGAACCAGCAGGTGCTGGGGCTCCTTGCCAGCCTCCGTCGCCCGGGCAGGGGAGGGGAGCTTCTTGGCCTCTGCCTCTGGCAGGGGCTCAGGCTCCGGGGCTGGACGGCCTGGAGCAGGGCTGTGGGGTCCCGGGAAAGCGGGCGAAGCCGCTGCGCCACGGCAGGAGGCGCCGCCTCTGCTGGGCTCCCAGAGGCCAGCGTTACCCCTCAGGGCAGCCGGGGGCACCAGCCGGGTCCGCGGGCTGCCAGCACGGTCTCTAGCGGCGCGTGCCCGCCACCCGCCTCCACCCCGTGAAAGCGGCTCTCCGTCCAGTCTCGAGACTCAGGCTGGCTGCCTCGGCTCTCAGAGGCCCTTTGCACGGAGGAGTGGCTGGTCCGTGGCAGCCGCCTGGCCCACAGGACCAACACGGTGGCCAGGGGGCCTGCCTCAGGACGGTCCCCAGAGAACTAGATACCTTTTCCTTTAAGAGGAAAGAGACCCCGAGGCGCTAGAAGATCTGAGGGACCGCACATGAGAGGTGTTAGCAGCAGGCCACCCGCCGCCCCTCCACCAGCAGATGTCAGTGACCTCAAAGTCGCCGAGCTTCTGCTTTGACACAGAGAAGGGCTTCTGTTTAGTGTTTTAGTGTGAGCCCTGCCCTCGTGCATGGCTGTCCCCAGACGCCAGCCCCCTCAGCCTTCCCGCCCGACACCCAAGTCTCAGCGGCTGCCCCCGGTCAGCCTGCGCTGCAGCTTTGCCTGGAGCTCACTTACCTCAGGTCAGCAGCCGTGTACCGGCCCTCTACTAGGGAGGGACAGGTGGAGGAGGGCGTGAGCGTGGCCGCCCCCAGAGGGGACATGGACGGGTCCCGCAGGAGGGTGACTGACATCTCGGAGAGCTCTGGGGGAGACAGTGTTCTCTGGGGTGGCTCGGGGCCTCTGTTGGGGGACCCCACCTGCGGCATTTTTGCTCCCATCTGACCTTCTTCTCAGGGCGCTCCCTCACTCCATCTATGGGCTGGACCCTCCTCCCCACCTCCCTGCCGGCTCCCAGCCCCTCTTGCCTCTGCCCACCCCACCCAGGGCCTCAGGCTCTGCCTCAGGGGGCACTGAGGCTGTCAGGCCCCAAGGACAGAGTGAGGACCCCTGGGTGAGGGTCGAGGAAGGGGCAGCCTCTGAGTCCCGGTGTCAGGATGTGCAGCCTGAAAGCCAGGGCCAGAGGAGCTCTGGGCAGAGGGAGAGGCCAGCGCAGAGGGCAGAGGGCAGAGGGCAGAGCGGCCTGCGGGGCTGAGCGAGGACTTGTGCAGGTCCTGCCTCCGAAGGGCAGCTGTGGAAACAGACCCAAGGCTGCCAGGCCCAGACGTGCCTTCAGGGGAGGAAGGAAGCCGCGGAGGGATCTGGACCAGCCTAGCACAGGGGCATCCGGGTGAGGCCAGGCCGGGGGAGGGGGCCGAGGCTGGGGAGAGTGGGCACCTCGCTCCAGTCCTGGGAACCAGCCGTGAGCTCTGCAACACCACTCCGGGCTGGGAGAGGTGTGCTCCTGAGAAAATCCTGACTTCCCTCTCTTGGCAACGACAGCCCCCCGCGCCCACCTTGCTCTCGCTGGCGCTGATGCAGACGTGGCTGTGGGTGTACCCTTTGTTGAAGGAGTGGGGGAGGAGCCATAAGCACTGTGGGGAGAGCAAACACAGGGTCAGGAGCCTCCTGGGACCTGGCTTGAACAGGAACACAGGCAATTGACTGAGGAGCAGAGCCCCAGGTGGAGGTGGGCAGCACCCGCAACCTCTCCCAGGGGATGGGGCCATCCAAGGAAGCCGCCTGGGGCCTGGGCAAAGGGGGGGGTCCCAAAGTGCAGGAGGCCTTCCCTGTGGCTCACCGGAGGCAGAAAGGGTCAGCTCTGGTATAGGTGGTGAGCTCCCCGTCAGCATAGGTATCCAAGAAAGGGCAAGTCACTTCCGGGGGGCTGTAAATGGCCCCCAAATTCCAGTGTGGGTAGGGTGGGGGTGGGGGCAGGGTCAAGGTGATTCCGAGACCCTCATTCTCCCAGGTCCCAGCGGTCATGATCAGTCACCGGCACCGGGAAGGTGGCCGCCCGCCTGTCGGCCGCCCACCTTGACAGCCGGCTCCCGCTGCCTCTCGCTGAGAGCCTCCAGGGACGCTGGCTGGCCTTCAGCCGTGAGCGGAGAGGAGGCGCTGGACTAGCCGTGGGCCTCGGAGTCCTCGCTGGGGGGACAGCGCCTCAGGCCCAGGCTGCTGGGCCGCCTCCAGCTTCTCCCGCAGCAGCAGGTAGTGCTGCGTCTTCTCCACCTGCGAGCGGAGCACGAGCGCCGCTCCACCTCTGCACAGGCCGGGGCGGGGAGGGCGCGGCCTCCCTGAGCTCCAGGCCCTGGGCAGGCCGGGGAGGGTCTGCCACAGCCGGCTGTGCCGTGCAACACAGACCCGACAGACCTGCCTGCGCCCCACCACAGCGGACGGACACGGCCTTCCTGCCCCTGCTTCCCGGTGCAGGGCGGCACTCTGCGGCTGCAGCCTTGGGAAGGACTCAGAGGGTGGACGGACGTGGACCCTGATGCCCTTTTCCCTCTCCCTGGGGCAGCAGTCGGTGCCCTGACCAGAGGACACTGGGCCTCACCCGCCTCGCAGTTTCCTTCCCATCCCATCGACATGCCCCAGCGTCTGCGGCCGGGTGAAGAATAAATGCTCTCTCATCAGCCGGGGGCTGCCGTGCGGCCCTGAGCCCTGGGCCGGGCGGGCCGGGCCTCACTCAGCTTCTCCAGCTCCCACTGGTGGTCCAGGATGAGGCCGTCGCTGCGCGGCCTCCAGCCCGCCAGGTTCTCCTCAACCCGGACGTAGGCCACGGACGTGTCCAGCACCCATCGGCACCAGCGCTGCATACCTGGGGGCAGGCCGGACGTGGCCCAGTGTGGCTCCTCCACCGCAGGAGGTGGGCGTCCCACGGGTCACGGCTGCCCCTCCCCGCCCCTCCCTGTCGTTCAGCCCCCCAGCATCTCCAGACATCTTGAAGTGAGTAGCTGGAGTCTCCAGGGAACCCCCTGCACGGCATCTTAGCCAAGGTCACCTGCGTGTCCCCAAGGGCCCTGCTCCCTGACCTCCATCAGGGCCCCACCCCCACCCCCGCCCACACCGCTCGGGGCAGATACCGACCTACCTGGCCTGCCTGCGTCGGCCACGTGGCACAGGCTGAGCTCGTACACACCTGTCACGCGGTTGCCACGGGGGCGGGGGGACGTGGTTATCTCCACACTGACGGCCAGACGCCCACACCAGGCGGCCTTGTCCAGGGTCCACAGCGGCCATCCCAGACTCCCGCTGGGCCTCCTTTTTCTTGAGACCACTGACTCTGCCCAGGGCATCCTACTAACCCGCTCATGGAGAGGGGTCCATGGTCACCAGGAGACCTCCCAAACGATAGGGTCACGGGGTCATGGCCAGTCCAGGACCCGCAGGCTCCTTCCGCCCGGCCGTGCCCAGGGTGGCCTGGACCTGGAGGCCCACAGACTGTGTGGGAGCCTCATGAAGGTGACCAGCTTGCCCTGGCCCCTGGGTGTCCCTGCGATGGGGCAGGGCCTCCTGCTGCCTTCACCGTCTCAGCCATTCCCCTCCTCCTTCAAGAGTGTGGAGAGCGCTCAGAGCGCACGCACGGGCGCTGGGCCTGGTGCCCAACCCCGTCCAGAGTCCCTCTGTCCCCACCTCCTCCCAGGGCCCAGTGTTCACCCCACTCAATAGCACAGGCTCCCATGGCCACTAGGGAGGACGGTCACTCGGGACCGCCCACGGGAGCCCCAGCTGGACACCCCAGGCTTTCTCGCTGAGCCCGGCAGGCGCACCTGGGCTCCCTCACACCTGACACAATATCCCCACCAGGGTCTGGTGGTCTCCAGTGGTGGCAAGTGAGATGGACCCGGGAGCCGGGGTCCAGCTGGCCTGGAGTGCTCCGGGCAGAGCTCACCTCTCCGAGGCCCGCAGGCTCCCACTGCCAAACAGGTTGCGGATGGAGTGCGAGGCCGGCAGCTTGGCGTCACGGGAGTAGAAGACCATACAGAAGTCCTTGGTGATGACCGCAGGCTGCGTGCAGTTCTCCATCTGTGGGAGCGGAGGCGGGGGCGGCTCAGCGCAGGGACGCCCGCCCCGCCCGCCGTTGCCTCCTCCAGGAAGCCGCAGGCTGCGCTGGCCACCGCCCAGCCCGGGCGAGTCCCTCCCATCGCCTTGAGCCAGCTCCCGCTGGAGCTGCCAGGGTCAGGGGCATGGGAGTCTGTGCGGGGCACCCCGACATCCCAGACATGGGTCTCGGTCTCCTTGCCGTGAAATCGGGGCAACACACTCCCCAAAACGTGGGTGGCGATCTGACTGGACCCTATCCATGTACTTGTGGGTCCACTCTAAACCGTCACAGGAAATTACTGCTCCGTGAGCAGGTGCTGTCTTAAACAGCTGGTTCTTTTGTTTGCTGGAAGCTCCTGGTGACAGCGGACAAAGCTGCTTTGTCGCGGGGTCTTGCTTGGGCGAAGCCCTGCCAGTGTTTTCTCAGCCTGAGCCGACCTCACGCCCCGGGCGGGCACACGGGTCCCCACGTGTTACAGGCAGAGGAGGTAGATTCTGGGGGTGTGGTGGGGGTGCCCCTGTTACTACCATCCTGCTGGCTGCTGCACGAGTGAGAAATGCCCCCGGCCTCCCACTGTGCTCCCAAGGGAGGTCACAGCCTGAGACCCTGGTGACAGGAAAAAGGGGGGCTTCTGTCCTTGTGCCGCCTGGAACGTACAAGCAGCGTCTGCGGGTCCTGCAGCTGTCCTGCTGCCCTGAGGACAAAGCCACACGCTAAGACGGAGGAACCCGTTACCTGTGGGCTGGCCACTAAAAGCGCCTAGACTTAATTCAAGGACTGAAGAAGTCCTCTGACCAGAGAACAGGGCTGACCGGGGCTGTCTGGGCCTAATGAGCACCCTCCTTGCCCCCTGGCCAACAGTTCCGGTTGGGGGGATGGGCGACTTGGGGGTGCCCTGGGCACAGGCTCCTTGCCTCCAGTGGTGGCAAGTGAGATGGACCCGGGAGCCGGGGTCCAGCTGGCCTGGAGTGCTCCGGGCAGAGCTCACCTCTCCGAGGCCCGCAGGCTCCCACTGCCAAACAGGTTGCGGATGGAGTGCGAGGCCGGCAGCTTGGCGTCACGGGAGTAGAAGACCATACAGAAGTCCTTGGTGATGACCGCAGGCTGCGTGCAGTTCTCCATCTGTGGGAGCGGAGGCGGGGGCGGCTCAGCGCAGGGACGCCCGCCCCGCCCGCCGTTGCCTCCTCCAGGAAGCCGCAGGCTGCGCTGGCCACCGCCCAGCCCGGGCGAGTCCCTCCCATCGCCTTGAGCCAGCTCCCGCTGGAGCTGCCAGGGTCAGGGGCATGGGAGTCTGTGCGGGGCACCCCGACATCCCAGACATGGGTCTCGGTCTCCTTGCCGTGAAATCGGGGCAACACACTCCCCAAAACGTGGGTGGCGATCTGACTGGACCCTATCCATGTACTTGTGGGTCCACTCTAAACCGTCACAGGAAATTACTGCTCCGTGAGCAGGTGCTGTCTTAAACAGCTGGTTCTTTTGTTTGCTGGAAGCTCCTGGTGACAGCGGACAAAGCTGCTTTGTCGCGGGGTCTTGCTTGGGCGAAGCCCTGCCAGTGTTTTCTCAGCCTGAGCCGACCTCACGCCCCGGGCGGGCACACGGGTCCCCACGTGTTACAGGCAGAGGAGGTAGATTCTGGGGGTGTGGTGGGGGTGCCCCTGTTACTACCATCCTGCTGGCTGCTGCACGAGTGAGAAATGCCCCCGGCCTCCCACTGTGCTCCCAAGGGAGGTCACAGCCTGAGACCCTGGTGACAGGAAAAGGGAGGCTTCTGTCCTTGTGCCGCCTGGAACGTACAAGCAGCGTCTGCGGGTCCTGCAGCTGTCCTGCTGCCCTGAGGACAAAGCCACACGCTAAGACGGAGGAACCCGTTACCTGTGGGCTGGCCACTAAAAGCGCCTAGACTTAATTCAAGGACTGAAGAAGTCCTCTGACCAGAGAACAGGGCTGACCGGGGCTGTCTGGGCCTAATGAGCACCCTCCTTGCCCCCTGGCCAACAGTTCCGGTTGGGGGGATGGGCGACTTGGGGGTGCCCTGGGCACAGGCTCCTTGCCTCAATGTAAGCAGAGAGGGTCATGTAGATCTTCTTTCGGTAAGGCGTGCCCTGGTTCAGCAGCAGGGAGTTGTGCATGGAGCTGGCCTCAAACTGGTAGAAGGTCCTGGAAGGAAGCAGAGATGAGGCAAAGGTTTCGGAGCGTGCGTGCTTTCCGTGGGGACGGGGACATGCAGACAGACAGTCGCACACAGACAGAGACGAGGGGGCCACCGCAGGGAGAGCCGCCGGGGCCGGGGTCCAGGGAGGACCAACCCTCCTTACTCAGGACCAGGTTGGGCGGGGGCTCTGGACCCCCGCCAGGCCCTCTCCGCTCCCCCCGGGGGAGGGGGAGCTTCCGCCCAGGGCTCTGGAGCTGGGGTGGGAACAGGAGGATGGAGAGGAGAGGCCGGGGGCTGTGACGGAGGGCAGGGAGGGCCAGAGGAGGACGGGGAAGAGCAGAGGCCAGGGAGATGGACAGACAGCCCTGGCGTGAGTGAGGAGGCGCCCAGGTGCTCCCTGGACCCCTAGGGAGCCTGCCCGGGCTTGTCGAAGTCCTCCACGGCATCTCCTCCACCAGCGGGCTCGCCCTAGGGGGTAGGAGGTGGGGGGTGAAAACCGGGGTGGCCCCTGGAAGATGGCACAGCCCCTGCCCGCCAAGGCAGGGCCCCATGTAGCACAGAGCAGGCAGTGGGGGCTTCTTTCTGTCCCCGATCTCTAAGCCATAAAGGAATGACCAAAGCATGACCAGTGGTCAGGAACCCGCTCTGTGGGCAGCTCGAGGCAGCTTCAGGGGCCAGAGCTTCGGTGGCCTGCACTGCCAGCAGGGTCTCTTGTTACACAGCTGCTGTTCTCAATGGTCGGAAGGCAGAGCTCCTAAACTCCCGCCTCCGTTGGGGGGCTCATATCAAGACCCATCACGTTCAAGCTGGGAATTTGCCTCTAGCCACAGGGTGGCCTTACCGGTTTCCACCAAGCATCCCCACAAAGACACGGCAGAGGCACAGGCAGCCCAAGCAGGGCGCCGCGCACCCCCAACACGGCCGACCCCTCGGCGCAGCCAGCCCCCACCAGGGGTGTGGAGGGCGGAGGAGCGAGGCCGCAGAGGGGCAGCGCCAGCGCCATGGGCACCCCCTTTCCACGGCACAGTCGGGGGGCGGGAGAAGCCAGGGACAGGGCAGGACCACCGCCGGGCACGTCACTGAGGAGGAAGTCACAGGAAGAATGGGAGGACAGCGGGTGACCAGAGGACGGGTTGGGCGCCGGGGAGACAGAGGAGAAAGGGAACTAGAAGAGGAGAACAGACCAGCGAGCGCGGAAGAGAAAAGTGAGCGGTGCCTAGTGTCATTTCCAAAGGACACGCTAAAGGCGGAGGCAGCCAGGACACGCGCGCACACACAGAGAGATCCACAAGTCAGAACAGGCGCTGCCACTCGGCCAGGCCGCATGACGGACACGGAGCAGGCGGGTGCCGTGCCACGCCACGCCGGGGGCCCAGACACAGCCCACGGGGTGCGGGGCCATTCCGAGCCCCGGCCCAGGTAGGACACACACCCGCTTCCTCGTGTCCTCGGGGACAGCCTTGGGGCCATCTCCAACAGGACCTGTTGGGTGGGTCTGGAGCCGCCACCCAGACCCAGGGAGATGCCCTCTGTCCCAGATGCCCAGCTCTGAGGGGCTGGGCTTGCAGACAGAGCCAGAGGCCATGCAGCCCCATTCAGAGCCAGGTGCCACTTCACAGCCCGTGGCCCCAGGCCGTCCCCAGACATCTCTGCACCCCGCTTCCTGGACGGATGACCGACAGTCACTGTCCTGCCTCGCGGTCGTGACTGATGCTCCCGTGGAGGCCCCTGGGGGGCCCGCCAGCCCCACGCTCCCTCTGGCCCAGGGCCTGGCTCAGTGCTGCCCTCTCTGTCCAGTTTGGCTAAAGGACACTGTGCTGGCTTCCTTCCACCCACAAGTGCTGGGGTGTAAGGACCCCAGCAGGTGGGAGGATAGCTGCCTGCCCACATGGGACTCAGGCAGCCACGAGCTTGTTGGACAGGGCGTGGGAGGCACTGACTCGTGCCTCGTCAATCACGTGGCAGCAACTAAGACCCCACGGGCCGAGAGGGAGCCTTGGAGCACCTGGGCAGCAACTGGGAGGCAGGGGGCCAGCCCCTGGGCCCCACTCCCGAGCAGGCACAGGGCCTTTCTGGACATCAGGTCACCCAAGAGCCGGCCCCTCCCTCACAGCACGGCTCACTCCCGCTGAGGAACACTCGGCCAACCGCCCCAGGCCCAACTTTAAGGGGAATGTGTGGACCTGGCTCTCTGGGGCCACAGTGCCTACTTCAGAGCGAACCGGACAGAAATGCAGATTCCGGAGCCCCACACCCATGGAAGCAGAGATGTCAGGGCGGGGCCGCCTTGAGGCAGAGAGCCAGCGCTTCGCCGGCAGCGCAGCCTCATCACCCACCCTCTGACCCAGGGCCTCCAGGGAAAACGGGCCCAGAGTGGGGCCAGCGCAGCCCCTCCCCCAGCAAGGCCGTGGGTACGAGTCTGCCCTGCCATCCACATGCCAGGCGCCGGGACCCCGCTTCAAAGAAAGGGCAGCAGGCGCCCACAGCAGAGCCCTCAAGGGTTCCTGTGGGGCCCCTCGCCATATAGAAAGCCCCCGTCAGTCCTTCTGCAGCAGGACAGGGGCCAGGCCCCCAGGAGCCCTGCCTCAGACACCCCTGCCCACGTCCAGGAGCCTCGGAGGGCTCGTCCTGACTCCACATGAGCCTACGAGTTATGAAACATTTTCGTGCTATATCCCAGAGAGTGGTATGCCTCTGTGTGTGTGAGTGCGTGTGTTTACCACTGACATTGCTATCCTTACAAAGGCTTTCTGGTAGGGTTGGCCTTTGGCTGGCATTTGGGAGCTTGACCGGTAAACAGTTCTCTACATTGATATGACTTCCCCTAAATGGTATGGATGGCTCACTGTTCCTAAAATGTTTGTGCAAACAATGTGGTTGACACTGAATATCTTCTGAGAGTCTGTAATCTTGGCATGTACTAGGCAGAGGGTTCTTATGTGACCAACCTTCAGTAACAGCAATGGGCTTCTCCAATCAAGCTTCTCTGGTAGACACATGTATGTTATTGCAGTTTGATGTTGGGAAGGAATTAAGTGCATTCTGTATGACTCGAGAGGGAGAGGACTGTAGGAAGCTTGTGCTTGGTCTCCTCTGGACTTTGCCCGCTGTACTTTTTCCATCTGCTGATTTTTTCTATGATTTCACTATAGGGATATTTACTTTTATTTAAGAACTTGGATTCATGCATTTAATATAAGTATTATGGAAGTTATGAGCTTTATACCTAGCAACACGCTTAAGGAAATTTTTTTGGAAGAAAGTTTTCTGATTATGGTTAAACTTCATAATTGATTAGCTTTATTCTGTACATACATATAATGTTTAAAAGGATAAAATCATGACATATTAAAGGAGTTACTGAACTATTTTAGATTGCCATAACAACTTGTATCATTAGATTGCAAGTAAAAGTATATTGTTTTCTGGGGCTTCCCTGGTGGTCCAGTGGGTGAAGAGTCCGCCTTGCACTGCAAGGGATGCCAGTTCAATCCCTGGCACGGGAAGATCCCGCATGCCGCGGAGCGGGCTGGACCGGTGTGTCCAATGGCAAGCCAGCGTTCTGGAGCGCATGCGCCCAAACCCGGTGCTCTGCTACGGAAGAGGCCACTGCAATGGGAAGCCCACACAGGCCGGGGAAAAAGGATGGATGAAAATAAATAAATGAAAGAGCAATAAAAGTGCCCCCCCCCCCAAAAGTATATTGACTTCTGTCTTTTTTTTTTTTAAGTTTTGGCCTCTTTTATTAGGTTTTTTTTTATTTATTTTCATCCATCTTTATTCTTTTTGCCTGTGTGGGCCTCCCATTGCAGTGGCCTCTTTGCTGCAGAGCACTGGCTCTGGGCATATGTGCTTCAGAGCGCTGGCTCTAAATGGGCACACCGGTTCAGCCGCCGCGCAGCACGTGGGATCTTGCCGGGTCAGGGATCACACTGGTGCCCTTGCACTGCAAGGCGGACTCTACCCACTGGACCACCAGTGAAGTTCTCTCACTGTTTTTAAGACTGTTTCTTGAAACAGTTCACATTTTGTTTAATTGACAAAGTTGGGTTTAAGCTTCTCTGGTAGACACATGTATGTTATTGCAGTTTGATGTTGGGAAGGAATTAAGTGCATTCTGTATGACTCGAGAGGGAGAGGACTGTAGGAAGCTTGTGCTTGGTCTCCTCTGGACTTTGCCCGCTGTACTTTTTCCATCTGCTGATTTTTTCTATGATTTCACTATAGGGATATTTACTTTTATTTAAGAACTTGGATTCATGCATTTAATATAAGTATTATGGAAGTTATGAGCTTTATACCTAGCAACACGCTTAAGGAAATTTTTTTGGAAGAAAGTTTTCTGATTATGGTTAAACTTCATAATTGATTAGCTTTATTCTGTACATACATATAATGTTTAAAAGGATAAAATCATGACATATTAAAGGAGTTACTGAACTATTTTAGATTGCCATAACAACTTGTATCATTAGATTGCAAGTAAAAGTATATTGTTTTCTGGGGCTTCCCTGGTGGTCCAGTGGGTGAAGAGTCCGCCTTGCACTGCAAGGGATGCCAGTTCAATCCCTGGCACGGGAAGATCCCGCATGCCGCGGAGCGGGCTGGACCGGTGTGTCCAATGGCAAGCCAGCGTTCTGGAGCGCATGCGCCCAAACCCGGTGCTCTGCTACGGAAGAGGCCACTGCAATGGGAAGCCCACACAGGCCGGGGAAAAAGGATGGATGAAAATAAATAAATGAAAGAGCAATAAAAGTGCCCCCCCCCCCAAAAGTATATTGACTTCTGTCTTTTTTTGTTTTAAGTTTTGGCCTCTTTTATTAGGTTTTTATTTATTTATTTTCATCCATCTTTATTCTTTGGCGTATGTGGGCCTCCCATTGCAGTGGCCTCTTTTGCTGCAGAGCACTGGCTCTGGGCATATGTGCTTCAGAGCGCTGGCTCCTAAATGGGCACACCGGTTCAGCCGCCGCGCAGCACGTGGGATCTTGCCGGGTCAGGGATCACACTGGTGCCCCTTGCACTGCAAGGCGGACTCTACCCACTGGACCACCAGTGAAGTTCTCTCACTGTTTTTTAAGACTGTTTCTTGAAACAGTTCACATTTTTGTTTAAATTGGAAAACAAAGTTGGGTTTTTTTTTCCCTAACAAAACTGTGATTTATCTGATTTACAATGAGGACAGGCTTTGCTAAATGTTTTGGGGTGGACATTTCTGGACATTGACCTAAATCTTGAGCTCTAAGGTTTTGGCCATTATTTAAAGAACATTATGAAATGAAAGTACTCGGACTTCCCTAGTAGCCCAGTGGTAAGACTCTAAAAAGAAAAAAAAAAAAAAGCACTTTATTTAAAAAAATTGTATAAGCAAAGGTAGTTGAAATTCACTTTTTTTTTTTTTTTTTTCTTAATTTTAGGAAAGATTCAGGCAACAGAAACAGATTGAGGACTCCTCAGAAGAGAGAGGAGGGAAGCTTCAGTAATAGATGTGATCACCCAGAGAGCATTTTAAAAAAAGAGAAGGTGGGTCCACGCATGAGGCCCTGGGGAATATTAACATGTAAAAGGAGGTGGAGGAGGAAAATGCCCTGAGAGAAGCTGGG
The DNA here is from genome assembly GCA_022376925.1 of Tragulus kanchil. NCBI lineage: Eukaryota > Metazoa > Chordata > Mammalia > Artiodactyla > Tragulidae > Tragulus > Tragulus kanchil. Next base: position 48,760,056 of record JAIOJX010000026.1, read on the forward strand.
AAAGCATAGTCAAAGAAGTAGGAAGAGAATCTGAAAAGCCCAAAGAGAAGACTCTAGAACCAGTCATTTGTCAGTGGTGAAGGCAGCAGAGCAGAGCAGTCAAGGAGGACAAAGACTGAACGCGGTGGGAGGGGCTTCAGGGGCCTGGAGCGGGTGGGAGGTAAGTTGCAGGGGAATAATGGGAGCCCAAGAAGCAGAGGGAGTGATGGCCACTCCTTACTAAGTTGAGCAGCAGAGACAGAGTGGACTGGGAGGGATCTGCTCTGCTCTATCTGGTTTGAGAAGCCCTTGACATAGGCTTTAAAAACTATTGACTGTTGGAGCAAAGGTGCAGGGAGAGAGAACCAGTCAGAAATTACTCCCGCTCTCTGGCAACTCAAGAATAGAGGGGAGACTACATGGCCCCAAACTTCAACTGGAACTGAAAATTGGAATTTAAACAACTGGAATGAGTGCTTCTTACTCAATGGGGGCTTCCTGTTAAGCCCTCTTGCACTCCTACGACTCAGGTTACCACCCGTAGGCTAAGTCTGGGGCTGCAGAAATCCAGTCAGACTCTACCAGCTCTGCCAGTTACCCGGAACTAAAAAAGACCTTGTTCTGGATTGCACAGAATTACTCTACAGGCTAGTAACTTCTCTGCATACAGCCCTGCTCTAAGAAAGTTACTTTGGAAGCAGTTTTCCTCCTTGTCCTCCCCAAACGGCAAATATGGGGAAGTCTTTTGCCCTACAAAAGTGTGTACAATAAAGGAGTACTCACTCAGAACCTTTGCGCCAGAATCCAGTTGTACATGAAATGACATTTTCGAGTCTTTGACATAGGTTCAGTAGTTAAGCAGGTGGGCTCTGGATTTGAGTCCTGGCTCCACTACTTAAGTTACTTAACCTCTCTGTGCAATAGATTTTTTATCTGTGGGACAATAATAGAACCTGTTAATTGCACTATCGTCATAAAGAGAAAATAAGATAATATATAATGAGTTTTTTATCTGAGGGATAATAATGGCACCTGCTGATAGGGCTGTCATTGTAAGAATGAGTTAAAAGAGATAACAGAACTTCCCTGGTGGTCCAGTGGTTAAGAATTTGCCTGTCAGTGCGGGGGACACAGGTTCCATCCCTTGTTCACGTACCTTGAGACAACTAAGCCCTTGTGCCACAACTACTGAAGCCTATGCTCTGGAGCCAGCAAGCTCCAACTAATTAAGCCTAGGTACCCTTGAGCTTGCATTCTGCAACAAGAGAAGCCAACACATTGAGAAGTATATAACCTTCAACTGGAGAGTAGCCTTGACTCGTCACAAATAGAAAAAGCCCATGCACAGCAATGAAGACACAGCAAAGCCAAACATAAATAAAATAAAAATAAATAAAATTTTAAAAAGAGATAATACATGTAAAGTGCTTCATAATATGTGCAAACATGACTGGCACATATTAATAACATATCATACTCATATTCTGTTTAACCTTCCTCAGGACTGATTCTATAATGCCATTTGTCTCTGAAATATTTTCCATAAAAATATTCTTGTATAATATAAACCTACTATGGTATAAATATGTGTGTATGCATGTGTGTATATGCCTGCGTGTATGTGTGTAACCTTGCTGGGAGTACTCTTACTAGTGCTTAGCCAAAGAGAACCACTGTAGCCCTGAACTATGTGCTCTCTACCAGTAAAGCTTGGTTAGCCCACTACACAGCAGAACTGCACACCACCATCTGCCAAAGTGAATGTGTTCTGCAATTCAGCTGTATTCTACCATTGGAGACTGGTAGAAGACAGATATTATGAAGGGCTTCATAAACATCACTGCTACTTGCGAAGAAAGACTACGAATGGGAACTTCCCTGGTGGTCCAGTGGTTAAGAATCTGCCTTCCAATGCAGGGGATGTAGGTTCGATCCCTGGTCAGGGAACTAAGATCCCACATACCACAAGCTGACTAAGTTCACATGCCTCAACTAAGACCCTGTGCAGCCAGATAAATAAATATTAAAAAAAAAAAGAAAGACTACGAATGGTCCGACATGTTCCTAGAAGAGTCTTTGGCCCAAGGCATGTCTTAACTTAAGAATTTTTGATCTAAGAGCAAATGCCAATGTTCTAGGAATACCCTTCCCTACAGCCTATGCTGTGAGGACCCATGTAGGACTGAGGTGACTGGCGTACCCACTTCCAGAGACCCAGAGACTCCTTGCCAACAGGGAATATGTGTCCACTAGGATCAGACCTGTCTTCTTACTGCTCCACCTTTGCCATGAGGCTTTCTGGCCTCCTAGCCTATGGTTCTGTCTCCTTTCTCTGAACGCTGGAAACATTCCATTTCCCAGTTGGCACATACAGTTTTCTGCCTTGATTAGGTTGGTTATCTTTTGGCTTGATATCAAACTTTTTTATTGACTGATTAAAACTCAGAGCTTGGGAAGACTAAACATCTCCTAAGAAACCATAGAGCACATTTTCTTAAGAAAAATTTTTATTATAGAAAATTTTAAATATACAAAGAATTAGAATAGAAATATGCATCCCCATGTATCCATCACCTAGTTCAATCTTGTTGGATCTATAGCCTTCTCCTGACACCCAAAATTTGGGAAATAAATTTCTGACATTGTATAATTTCTTTTGTAAACAATCTATTATGGTATAAATATGTGTGTATGCATGTGTGTATATGCCTGCGTGTATGTGTGTAACCTTGCTGGGAGTACTCTTACTAGTGCTTAGCCAAAGAGAACCACTGTAGCCCTGAACTATGTGCTCTCTACCAGTAAAGCTTGGTTAGCCCACTACACAGCAGAACTGCACACCACCATCTGCCAAAGTGAATGTGTTCTGCAATTCAGCTGTATTCTACCATTGGAGACTGGTAGAAGACAGATATTATGAAGGGCTTCATAAACATCACTGCTACTTGCGAAGAAAGACTACGAATGGGAATTTCCCCTGGTGATCCAGGGGTTAAGAATCTGCCTTCTAGTCCAGGGGGTGTAGGTTCGATCCCTGGTCAGGGAACTAAGATCCCACATACCACAAGCTGACTAAGTTCACATGACTCAACTAAGACCCAGTGCAGCCCAATAAATAAATTTAAAAAAAAGAAAGACTACGAATGGTCCGACATGTTCCTAGAAGAGTCTTTGGCCCAAGGCATGTCTTAACTTAAGAATTTTTGATCTAAGAGCAAATGCCAATGTTCTAGGAATACCCTTCCCTACAGCCTATGCTGTGAGGACCCATGTAGGACTGAGGTGACTGGCGTACCCACTTCCAGAGACCCAGAGACTCCTTGCCAACAGGGAATATGTGTCCACTAGGATCAGACCTGTCTTCTTACTGCTCCACCTTTGCCATGAGGCTTTCTGGCCTCCTAGCCTATGGTTCTGTCTCCTTTCTCTGAACGCTGGAAACATTCCATTTCCCAGTTGGCACATACAGTTTTCTGCCTTGATTAGGTTGGTTATCTTTTGGCTTGATATCAAACTTTTTTATTGACTGATTAAAACTCAGAGCTTGGGAAGACTAAACATCTCCTAAGAAACCATAGAGCACATTTTCTTAAGAAAAATTTTTATTATAGAAAATTTTAAATATACAAAGAATTAGAATAGAAATATGCATCCCCATGTATCCATCACCTAGTTCAATCTTGTTGGATCTATAGCCTTCTCCTGACACCCAAAATTTGGGAAATAAATTTCTGACATTGTATAATTTCTTTTGTAAACAATCTATTATGTATCTCAAAGACAAGCATTCTTGTAAAAAATATACAGCCATGCTATCAGATGCTCTTATGCATCCCTTCAGATCCTCACCTAGTCTCTTGTTCCAGTTCCATGAGGGCTCTGAGCCACTTGGTGTCTTCTGTCCCCTTTGCCTCTCAGGTGTCTCTGTTGTCATCAATGAGGAACTGGCTCCTGCCTCTTAGAGGCACCCTGCAGGAAAGAGGGAGTCAAGGTCACAGAGAATCTTTGATCAGTGGAAGAGGAGAGTCAGTGGTTAAATTTGCTACCCCCTAGTCAACCTCCTAAATATGTAGTGGGGTATGTAGGTTAGGTTCGAATTTTTTTTCCTGTTCCTTCTTCCCCTTGCCCCTCATTAGAAATCACAATGCAATAATCCTCTTTGTGTGTGTGGACTCAGGACAGCTTCGATGAACACACGGCTGCAGCGCTTGCCTCAAGACCGCTAAGCTCTGAGTGCCCTGCCGTGAACCGAAACCGAGGCCAGGGCGCCCCGCCCGAGGGGCGGGGCAGGGGCGGGGCATTGTGAGGGACCTCTTGCGCGATTGGTCCGTCATAACCAGGTGACCGAAGTCACACCTTAAAGTATCAACTGAAATCCATTTCAAAGAGAAGAGTGCAGAAGTAAACAGTAAGCTATGATGAATGATCCATGCCATCTCCCAGACTAGGCTTTGGATGCTTTGGGCCATTTCAAAAGTCAATTCCACTAGGCTTTGGATGCTTTGGGCCATTTCAAAAGTCAATTCCACTCAGTCTGAAATCTCAACCTCGAACCAGTGGGTTTTTGTTTTTTTTTTTTTAAATTTTTGCGGGGAGGGGTGGGTGGGGGGGGGGGGGGGCAGGCGGGCCACTTCCATTGGTCTTTCATTTATCTATTTTCATCCATCTTTGTTCTTTGGCCCGCGTGGGCCTCCCATCGCAGCAGCCTCTGTTGTCGCAGAGCACCAGCTCTGGGCGCATCCAGAGCTCCGGCTCAGTAATTGAACACATCGGTCCAGCCGTTCCGTGGCACGTGGGATTTTCCCAGGCCAGGGATCGAACTGGCGCCCCTTGCATTGCAAGGTGGTGTCCTTACCCACTGGACCACCAGGGAAGCCCCAGAAATTCGAGCTTTTGATCTGAAGGAGATAACCTGTTCCCAGCACACAGAGATCCAAGATTTTAGGTGCTATCAAAAAGTAACTAAAATTTTATTTTTACTTACTCTTTTGTTTATATACCTAAACAGGACATTACGCCAAAAAACATACGAGACCTCAGAAAACTCCCGTCCTAACTGCTAACAGTCAAAAGCATTGAAGACCTACCTACAGCAGACAGAAGATTTCAAGAGTATGAACAACTCAGGGAATGTACATTAAACTTCTTGTCTCATACTCAAAACATTAGAAAACTGGGCCGAACATACGTCTCACAATGTGTTTTCGATGATGTGCATGATTTAGCCTCACCAGAACAAGTTCTTTATACCAGCATCAGTAAAACTGTTTATTGAGAGGAACAGCCAAAAATCAAACACAAATGGATTTATAGAGGAAATAAGAACATGGGAGTGTTGACACTGCTACCCCCTGAGAAACTCCAGACTCACGGCCAGATGAACTACTTGACGCAAACAAGGAAAGTGGCCATGATGGAAAGGATGAAGATACAACAGGTGACCGAAGTCACACCTTAAAGTATCAACTGAAATCCATTTCAAAGAGAAGAGTGCAGAAGTAAACAGTAAGCTATGATGAATGATCCATGCCATCTCCCAGACTAGGCTTTGGATGCTTTGGGCCATTTCAAAAGTCAATTCCACTAGGCTTTGGATGCTTTGGGCCATTTCAAAAGTCAATTCCACTCAGTCTGAAATCTCAACCTCGAACCAGTGGGTTTTTGTTTTTTTTTTTTTAAATTTTTTGCGGGGGAGGGGGGGGGGTTGGGGAGGGAGGGGGGCAGGCGGGCCACTTCCATTGGTCTTTCATTTATCTATTTTCATCCATCTTTGTTCTTTGGCCCGCGTGGGCCTCCCATCGCAGCAGCCTCTGTTGTCGCAGAGCACCAGCTCTGGGCGCATCCAGAGCTCCGGCTCAGTAATTGAACACATCGGTCCAGCCGTTCCGTGGCACGTGGGATTTTCCCAGGCCAGGGATCGAACTGGCGCCCCTTGCATTGCAAGGTGGTGTCCTTACCCACTGGACCACCAGGGAAGCCCCAGAAATTCGAGCTTTTGATCTGAAGGAGATAACCTGTTCCCAGCACACAGAGATCCAAGATTTTAGGTGCTATCAAAAAGTAACTAAAATTTTATTTTTACTTACTCTTTTGTTTATATACCTAAACAGGACATTACGCCAAAAAACATACGAGACCTCAGAAAACTCCCGTCCTAACTGCTAACAGTCAAAAGCATTGAAGACCTACCTACAGCAGACAGAAGATTTCAAGAGTATGAACAACTCAGGGAATGTACATTAAACTTCTTGTCTCATACTCAAAACATTAGAAAACTGGGCCGAACATACGTCTCACAATGTGTTTTCGATGATGTGCATGATTTAGCCTCACCAGAACAAGTTCTTTATACCAGCATCAGTAAAAACTGTTTATTGAGAGGGAACAGCCAAAAATCAAACACAAATGGATTTATAGAGGAAATAAGAACATGGGAGTGTTGACACTGCTACCCCCTGAGAAACTCCAGACTCACGGCCAGATGAACTACTTGACGCAAACAAGGAAAGTGGCCATGATGGAAAGGATGAAGATATTTCAGAAGAAGTGACAACAGCAAAAACCTTCACAGCTAAATAACTCTTGGAGATACTTCATGACATTGAAAGTACCAAAGGTAAAGTTTCAGAAACATATCTGAACTTATGAAGGAACCTGACGATTCACCAAAGCATAGGACAGAGAGTCTTGGTACTGAAAATTAAAGAAGAAGGGAAACACGACTCAAATTACTCGATTCAATTTTACAGCAAAGAATGAAAGCTGTTTAATTCTCAATGTTCCTAATGTTTTTAATGACAATGTCCAATTAGGTAAATATTAATTTTACTATTTTTTACTTCTCTCTATGCTTATAACCAACACTAAGAGAATTTTTAACATTTGACAAATTTTAAAGGTCACAGTACAATCATATTTCCTTTTCCTCTCTTTGATTCTTGACATTGCTTTGCACGCTTTAGGTGTGTATAGTCATTTTTAGAGTCCTGCACAACTATGCAAAGCAAGGACTTCCTGGATTGTGCTCTTCAAGGACTGATTAACATTCTATAATGTGGGTAAAACATTATTTAAAGACCTATTAATAGAAATTTAGGTTGATAACATTTTTTCCCACTGATATAAATATCCTTATAACATCTTTGTGGCTGCACAGTGAGGCATGTGGGATTGTACAGAGTCAAAGACTGTGCACATTCATGTCTGAATACATCCTGACATTACGCCAAAAAACATACGAGACCTCAGAAAACTCCCGTCCTAACTGCTAACAGTCAAAAGCATTGAAGACCTACCTACAGCAGACAGAAGATTTCAAGAGTATGAACAACTCAGGGAATGTACATTAAACTTCTTGTCTCATACTCAAAACATTAGAAAACTGGGCCGAACATACGTCTCACAATGTGTTTTCGATGATGTGCATGATTTAGCCTCACCAGAACAAGTTCTTTATACCAGCATCAGTAAAAACTGTTTATTGAGAGGGAACAGCCAAAAATCAAACACAAATGGATTTATAGAGGAAATAAGAACATGGGAGTGTTGACACTGCTACCCCCTGAGAAACTCCAGACTCACGGCCAGATGAACTACTTGACGCAAACAAGGAAAGTGGCCATGATGGAAAGGATGAAGATATTTCAGAAGAAGTGACAACAGCAAAAACCTTCACAGCTAAATAACTCTTGGAGATACTTCATGACATTGAAAGTACCAAAGGTAAAGTTTCAGAAACATATCTGAACTTATGAAGGAACCTGACGATTCACCAAAGCATAGGACAGAGAGTCTTGGTACTGAAAATTAAAGAAGAAGGGAAACACGACTCAAATTACTCGATTCAATTTTACAGCAAAGAATGAAAGCTGTTTAATTCTCAATGTTCCTAATGTTTTTAATGACAATGTCCAATTAGGTAAATATTAATTTTACTATTTTTTACTTCTCTCTATGCTTATAACCAACACTAAGAGAATTTTTAACATTTGACAAATTTTAAAGGTCACAGTACAATCATATTTCCTTTTCCTCTCTTTGATTCTTGACATTGCTTTGCACGCTTTAGGTGTGTATAGTCATTTTTAGAGTCCTGCACAACTATGCAAAGCAAGGACTTCCTGGATTGTGCTCTTCAAGGACTGATTAACATTCTATAATGTGGGTAAAACATTATTTAAAGACCTATTAATAGAAATTTAGGTTGATAACATTTTTTCCCACTGATATAAATATCCTTATAACATCTTTGTGGCTGCACAGTGAGGCATGTGGGATTGTACAGAGTCAAAGACTGTGCACATTCATGTCTGAATACATCCTGATAAACTGCCTTCCAGAAAGGCAGGCTGAGGGCCAGTTCCTAATCCTCCATCCCACTGTAAAAAATATACATGTCTTAAAGATCATCACTGCCAGTTTGATATCTCACTGGTGTTTCCAGTTGATTGCCAGGGAAGTTGAACATCTTTAAGAGATAAGGTTTTAAAAAGTTATCTGGAAGAAGAGTTCCCTAAAGGTTACTGATGTTGAAAGTAGACAGAGCATTTACTTGCTCCAGAGACATGATGACATCTTGATCTATGAGAAGCAGCAGCAGCCACCAGTTCAACTTTCTAGGTAGCACTGATGAATTTTGGCCAGAACCTCAGATGCATTTTGAAATCCAATAGTCTTTAACAACAGAAGTTTAAAAAATTAAGCTATAACCAGCTGGAAGAAAATAAAAGTAATTAACTCACTTATGTCAAAATATAAACAAAATTAAAAGAAATAAGTATACTTGTGATGTTAACTCTTTGGTGTATTTGTTGCAATATGATAGGCAACAAATAAGACAAGAAGCTATTCTTACTGTGTAACAAATCCATATAAATCATGAAGACATGAAACGGCAAATTGAATTAAAAATATGCAAAAGATACATACACACACACACACAAGAAGGAACTATAAATGTCTGTGGTGTATTTTCCAAGAACTTTTCCTCAATATTATGTGGTGTCCGGTTTGTAAGGATCCACATGAGGACTCTCTACCATCTCTCTGCTTTTTTTGAGTAAATTTCTCTGTGAATTGTATACCATCCTTCTGTCCTTGTTTTCAGTGATTATTGGAAAGTGTTGAGGTCCGTGTGCCGGTTGGAAAGGAATTTCCAGACACGAGGCAGAGTGAGAGGAAAGTAAAGTTTATTAGAGTGGGGGAAGGGAGAGTCGCTGCCAGTACAACTGGCCAGCTTAAGGGAGAACTGGCATTGTTAAACTGGACGATGCTGCTAGAACAGCGGGTCGGTTCAAAGGAGAACTGACCCTAATCAGGGGTCTTTGACCCATTTTATAGCTAGCATCTAGAGAGTGGTATAGGGGTCTTAAGGATCATTGGATGGTCTACTGGGAGGGGTAGAGTGATGACTACAGCATGAGGGAAAGACAGTGGGGTCCAAGGGGCGGCATAGAAGTCTTAAAGATTGGGCCGTGTACTACAGCCTGGGTGAGGGAAGCATGATAAGGGTCTGGTTTATCTTTTCTGGCATTCCAAGACCCTCCTCATTTGCCTTGTTCTTTCGTCCTTGGGCACCACAGAAAGGTCGAAAACCATCCTTAGTATGAGTGAAAGATCTTAATACCACAGTTTGTATATCCCCAGGTTCCCTTTCTTTCCTTTTCCCCAGTTTTCTCACTTATTATTATCTTGATGTATGGTTTTACTTTGTAAACTACCTCAACTACATTTAGAATGACATAGGTTTTATGTAGATCACTGTTGTTGTCTAGTTGCTAAGTCATGTCCGACTCTTGCAACCTCATGGCCTGTAGCCCTCCAGGCTCCTCTGTCCATGAGATTTTCCCAGCAAGAATACTGGGGTGGGTTGCCAATTCCTTCTCCAGGGGATCTTCCTGACCCAGGTATCAAACCTGCATCTCCCTCATTGCCAAAGGCAGATTCTCTACCACTGAGCCACCAGGGAAGCCCAAGTAAATCATTACATAAAGTCATACACTTTACAACTTCTGCACATATTGCACAGCAGCTGTCTGTAGTTTACCTTTGTAATTCTCTTGATCTGTCACCTGACTTATAAACAGTTGTAGGTTTAAAGAGCCAGTCTCACTTCCACTGTCCACTCCACTGCTTTCCTCTCCTTAGTCCAGCTAGAGATTCAGGATAAAAACTCAGCTATTCCTGTTTGGAATACAAAAAAAGGAGAAGGGGGCCGCAGAGGATGAGATGGTTAGATAGCATCACTGACTCAATGTACAGGAGTTTGAACAAACTCTGGGAAACAGTGCAGGACAGGGAAGCCTGGCGTCCTGCAAAGGATTGGGTCACAAAGAGGATAGCACACTGGCCAAACAAAAACAATTCGTGCTTGGTGGCACCACCTGGTGGCCAGTTTGGGGACTATTCTGATTCTTCCTTGCAAGCAGCAAATGTCAGTTTCTAGGTGTCACCTAATCCAGTCCTCCCACCAACTTTCTGGGCTGTGCATTATTATTATTTACAGGCTGTGCAGGGTCTTTGTTGCAGTGCTCAGCATTCTCATTGCAATGACTTTTCTTGTTGAGGAGCACAGGCTCTAGGTTTCAGGGTTTCAGTAACTGAAGCTCTTAAGACTCTATAGAGCTCAGGCTCTAGTGGATTGGTTAGGCTATGGCCCATTTCAAACTTGGTCGTTGCCCAAGAGCACAGTAGATACCATTGTGTTTGATAAGAGCCGCCCTTATATTTCTCAGGCCAAAGGCATTTATTATGTAAAATGTGCCGCTCATTCAAGTAGTTGTTTTTAAGAAGAACAGTAGCCCTAACTACATACTTCTGCATCCTACCTATTTATTAATGGAAAATAATCCTCTCTTCAGGCAGGATTTCCTCCTCATCTTCTCTCAGTTTCCTGGTAAAATATGAGCTGTTTCATACCTTCTATCAAAGGATTACTTTCCTCTAGAATTAACTACATGCATTAAATTCATCGAGAATACAATTAAGATACTGTTCCAGCAAGAATACTGGGGTGGGTTGCCAATTCCTTCTCCAGGGGATCTTCCTGACCCAGGTATCAAACCTGCATCTCCCTCATTGCCAAAGGCAGATTCTCTACCACTGAGCCACCAGGGAAGCCCAAGTAAATCATTACATAAAGTCATACACTTTACAACTTCTGCACATATTGCACAGCAGCTGTCTGTAGTTTACCTTTGTAATTCTCTTGATCTGTCACCTGACTTATAAACAGTTGTAGGTTTAAAGAGCCAGTCTCACTTCCACTGTCCACTCCACTGCTTTCCTCTCCTTAGTCCAGCTAGAGATTCAGGATAAAAACTCAGCTATTCCTGTTTGGAATACAAAAAAAGGAGAAGGGGGCCGCAGAGGATGAGATGGTTAGATAGCATCACTGACTCAATGTACAGGAGTTTGAACAAACTCTGGGAAACAGTGCAGGACAGGGAAGCCTGGCGTCCTGCAAAGGATTGGGTCACAAAGAGGATAGCACACTGGCCAAACAAAAACAATTCGTGCTTGGTGGCACCACCTGGTGGCCAGTTTGGGGACTATTCTGATTCTTCCTTGCAAGCAGCAAATGTCAGTTTCTAGGTGTCACCTAATCCAGTCCTCCCACCAACTTTCTGGGCTGTGCATTATTATTATTTACAGGCTGTGCAGGGTCTTTGTTGCAGTGCTCAGCATTCTCATTGCAATGACTTTTCTTGTTGAGGAGCACAGGCTCTAGGTTTCAGGGTTTCAGTAACTGAAGCTCTTAAGACTCTATAGAGCTCAGGCTCTAGTGGATTGGTTAGGCTATGGCCCATTTCAAACTTGGTCGTTGCCCAAGAGCACAGTAGATACCATTGTGTTTGATAAGAGCCGCCCTTATATTTCTCAGGCCAAAGGCATTTATTATGTAAAATGTGCCGCTCATTCAAGTAGTTGTTTTTAAGAAGAACAGTAGCCCTAACTACATACTTCTGCATCCTACCTATTTATTAATGGAAAATAATCCTCTCTTCAGGCAGGATTTCCTCCTCATCTTCTCTCAGTTTCCTGGTAAAATATGAGCTGTTTCATACCTTCTATCAAAGGATTACTTTCCTCTAGAATTAACTACATGCATTAAATTCATCGTAGAATACAATTAAGATATGTCTGTAATCCAGCACCTGCCAGAGGCTTACCTGCTTCTACCTTTTTCATCTTGGCAGACTCTTGTAATCCTCTGTATTCAATAGTTTGTCTTAGCTGCCAGGACTCAAAGTAGCTTCATTTCTTAGTGAAAGGAACAATTTTATCCCAGATGTTCCTATACCTTTTCTGTTTTGTCTCTAAAGTATTAGTATTTTCCCTGTTTTTTAGTCTGCTCAATTTTTTTTTTTTTTCACTATTAGGTGAGCTATTAATAACTACTTCTAAGAACATAAGCATTTAACCAGAAAGCCTAGAAAAAATGGCCATTTGCATTTAGGGGAAAACTCCAAATATTATACAATAGAAGTTTTATTTGACATTCATTTTCATTAATTGAGCATATTAGTTTGGCCAGATTCTAATTGGTTTAGAGTTTATTTATATTGTCCTAAACAGATATCCTAATTATAAAAATATATAAAGTGGAAATCACCTTGAATTGCAAAAAAGTTATAAGGCAGAAAGCTAATGTTTTCTTCCAGGGAGAGTAAACCTGACTGAGGTCTACCTCTCAAATGAATTGAAGGTGGTTTATATTTCAGAAGATGAGTTTTGTCTCTACAGGTCATACTGTGACTTCTGAAGAAGATTCAAATTGTTGATTTATGTTAAATCCCTGATATAACATTTAAAAGTTCAACTTTTCAAGCAGTTTTCCTGGGATATTTTTAGTGATTATAAAATACATGCATGGGGCTTCCCCTGGTGGTCCAGTGGGTAAGGACACCACCTTGCAGTGCAAGGGGCGTCGGTTCGAACCCTGGCCTGGGAAGATCCCACGTGCCGCGGAGCGGCTGGACTGATGTGTCCAATCGCCGAGCCGGAGCTCTGGAGCGCATGCGCCCAGAGCCGGTGCTCTGCAACGACAGACGCCACCGCGATGGGAGGCCCACAGGAGCCAAAGAACGAAGACGAATGAAAACAGAGAAATGAAAGACCAATAGAAGTGGCCCGCCCACTCGCCTCCCTCCCCAACCCGACCCCTGCCCAAAGTAAATAAATAAATCTTTAAAAAAAAAAAAAAAAAAAGAAAGAAAAATAGCTGGAAAAGAAATCAGTATCTATTCTCTACTTCTGACGGAGTTTCTAAAACAATTGTGGCAACAGCATAGCTAATTGTTTTGAGGAGTGTAATGATCTCTAACCAATGACTAAGAAATTACAAAAGATCTGCGTTCAACCAATGCCTCTCCTCAGGTACACGACATGTATGGTATTACAGAAAGTGGCTGCTGTATTTCTTCTCTTCAAGGTCGAGCTGATATATTAAGTTCGGTAGAAATCAAAACCTTGCAGTAAATCCCTACACAGCCCATTAAGTTTCCTAATGAGAGACACCCACCCTATTGCACAATGGCCACTAATCATAATAGAGAAATACATCGTCGCCCTAGGCAGGGTTCCATCCAGGGCGAGGATGATTTCCTCCTCATTTAGCATCTTCCGATAACCAACATCAGTTCTCCTTCTCTTCATAGACTATGAAGTGACTCTCACTCCTGCCCGCTTAGTCGTACCCGAGAAACCAGAGTTAACATTTCCTACAATACATTTTTGACTTGAGTTCAAGTCAAAAAAACACTACAATTCCCGTCATGACTCTGGAAGGCGTCACGGACGCGACGTAGCGATTAGTCAGCCTTCCCTAAGCCTCCTTCCACTTCCGGGACTACGGCGCCTGCAGCCTCGCGGGCGCGCGCACGCTCCGACTTGCCAACGAGACAAGGCAGGGGCGCGGCGCATACGCCGACGTGTGGCGTCACGTGTCGCGGGGCGCGTCTCGCTTGCACGCTTGCGCGCGTCCAGCGGGCGGCCGACGGTCTTGCGCGCTTGTGTCGACCCGGAGGCGGGGGGTGGGCCCCCTGGGGCTGCGGGGGTGGCGGGGCCCGACGATGGAGAGGGCGGGGCCGGCTCCGGGACCGCGGCAGCAACACACCGAGCGAGCGCCTGGGCCCTCCCGGAGCGATGCTGTGGTTCCAGGGCGCTATTCCGGCCGCCATCGCGTCGGCCAAAAGGAGCGGCGCGGTTTTCGTGGTGTTCGTGGCAGGTGAAGGAGACGAGGGCTCGAGATGTGGCTGGGACACCCTCTCCAGCCTACCTCCAACCCCAGGGGCCCCTAGCCTTTCCTCCGGGCGCAGAGAGGCCCGGGCTGCCAGTCCCTGGCGTCTCAGCGCCTCCCCCGTCCGTTTGGAGCGCACCTGGCCTGGCCTCCACCGCTTGCTTTTCCTGGCCCCCGGCACGGCCGCGGCCTCGCCCCCCAGACGCGCCGAGCCCCGGCGTTACCCCTGCGCTGGGCGAAGGGACGGGCCGGGGAGGCTGTGGCCGCCGAGCCCGCAGCTCCCCGTCGAGCCTGACCCCGCGCCGCCCACGGAGTTGGCAGTCTCAGACCCCACCGCCATCTCCCGGGCGCCCCCGACGTTGCGCTCGGTTTCCGAGGAGGACCGACTTGGGGAGACCTTGACGCTGGTGTAGTCAGTGTGTAGGGGAGAAGAGAGACGGGCCCTAAGACAGGCAGTTTTGCTTGTAGCTAGTTGTGGACTGTCAGGATCGGTAATCCACAAAGAGAAACCACCTGATGTTCACTTTCTGGCTTTCGCATGTTCCTGAAACGTAAACTTTTGAGGTCGATAGATTGGATTTTTCTTTTTGTAATGCATAAAGGAGTGCAGAATCTAATGTGAAAAAATTACTTTGTTGAAAGTTGATTGTTTTATGACCATTTGCTTAGAAAAAGTAGACACACAAGCCTTGATTCTTTTTGTTGTCTTCCTAGGATCATAGATACAGTTCCAGAAAGTGTACTAACTCATCTATCGTGTGTCGCTCTGGGATTTTGTATTTTATTACGGGCGCGCGCACGCCCGACTTGCCAACGAGACAAGGCAGGGGCGCGGCGCATACGCCGACGTGTGGCGTCACGTGTCGCGGGGCGCGTCTCGCTTGCACGCTTGCGCGCGTCCAGCGGGCGGCCGACGGTCTTGCGCGCTTGTGTCGACCCGGAGGCGGGGGGTGGGCCCCCTGGGGCTGCGGGGGTGGCGGGGCCCGACGATGGAGAGGGCGGGGCCGGCTCCGGGACCGCGGCAGCAACACACCGAGCGAGCGCCTGGGCCCTCCCGGAGCGATGCTGTGGTTCCAGGGCGCTATTCCGGCCGCCATCGCGTCGGCCAAAAGGAGCGGCGCGGTTTTCGTGGTGTTCGTGGCAGGTGAAGGAGACGAGGGCTCGAGATGTGGCTGGGACACCCTCTCCAGCCTACCTCCAACCCCAGGGGCCCCTAGCCTTTCCTCCGGGCGCAGAGAGGCCCGGGCTGCCAGTCCCTGGCGTCTCAGCGCCTCCCCCGTCCGTTTGGAGCGCACCTGGCCTGGCCTCCACCGCTTGCTTTTCCTGGCCCCCGGCACGGCCGCGGCCTCGCCCCCCAGACGCGCCGAGCCCCGGCGTTACCCCTGCGCTGGGCGAAGGGACGGGCCGGGGAGGCTGTGGCCGCCGAGCCCGCAGCTCCCCGTCGAGCCTGACCCCGCGCCGCCCACGGAGTTGGCAGTCTCAGACCCCACCGCCATCTCCCGGGCGCCCCCGACGTTGCGCTCGGTTTCCGAGGAGGACCGACTTGGGGAGACCTTGACGCTGGTGTAGTCAGTGTGTAGGGGAGAAGAGAGACGGGCCCTAAGACAGGCAGTTTTGCTTGTAGCTAGTTGTGGACTGTCAGGATCGGTAATCCACAAAGAGAAACCACCTGATGTTCACTTTCTGGCTTTCGCATGTTCCTGAAACGTAAACTTTTGAGGTCGATAGATTGGATTTTTCTTTTTGTAATGCATAAAGGAGTGCAGAATCTAATGTGAAAAAATTACTTTGTTGAAAGTTGATTGTTTTATGACCATTTGCTTAGAAAAAGTAGACACACAAGCCTTGATTCTTTTTGTTGTCTTCCTAGGATCATAGATACAGTTCCAGAAAGTGTACTAACTCATCTATCGTGTGTCGCTCTGGGTTATTTTGCTCTGTATTTTATTACTAAAATCGTCTAGGTTTACAATAAACTTATGTTTCTGGTGAAGTTTTGCTGATCTTCATTACCTGAACCAAACCAGAAGTATTTGTGACTGCTGTTGATTTGAGGTGCATTGTTTCGACTATTTGTATTTAATAAGGGTTTGTTCATTATTAAGTTGGCTTGGAAGGGTAGGTAATAACCCTATAGCTTTATGCAGTATAGTGAATCGCAGGTTGCTGAAATACGCGTTTCACTTAACATTAAATTTGGAATTTTGAATTGTTTTATTGTAAAATTTTAGCTCATGGCTGCTATTCAGAAGAGCTGGAGTAGTTTAGATTCCTTTAGGCTGTTTTAGAATTATATTTCACATAATAAGTAACTGCTGTAAACTTGTTAAAAGGGGGAGGAAGGGCTTCCCAGGTGGCTCCATGGTAGAGAATCTGCCTGCTAGTGGAGGATGCACAGGTTCAGTCCCTGATTGGGGAGGAGCCCATATGCCAAGGAGCAATTAAGCCCATGAGCCACATCTACCGAGCCTAGGTTTGGCAGCTGCTGAAGCCCCCAGGCCGGAGCCTGTGCACAGCAACTAGTAGTCCTGCAGCAATGAAGACAGCACAGCCATCAATAAATAAGACCATAAAAAAAAAAGGAAAAGGAAAACTAATGATACTTAGTGTGCTCATTGAGAGTACAGTAATAGTTTCAATGCCATTTTAAATTGTTTTTCACATATAAACGCAGTTGATCCTGGCAGTTGATAGAACAGGGTTTATCATGAGCATTTTATAGATGAGGAAACTTAGGTCCACATGGGATAAGTGACATATGCCAATGTCACAAAAAGAATTTATATCTTGTCTTGACAGATTCTTTTTTTAGCACCTTCAAAAAAAAAAAAACAAAAATGTTGTTTTTCTCAAGACCTTAGGTAGCTTCTGAAATTGGTGTTGAAATCAGGAAATTTAGGATT